>JAFFZR010005015.1:0-10018 GCA_018397195.1 Lethrus apterus
ACTTACCAACTATGTACTTAAGAAGTTGATTCATTTTTTCGAGAAAATCCTGAATATTACCCTGTGGTGCCCTATACACAGATACAATTACAGCCGTATCACTCTGAATTTGAAATTTGGAACAAGTATATTCAAACGATTTTTCGGTACAATCAATATTAAATTTTATAGGTCGTGCGTTTGTGTTCGGCTCCGCAAACAAGGCAACGCCACCTCCCTTAAATACACTCCTACATGCACAATTTACGATATAATAATTATCAGTAGGAAAATTTGTGATTTCGGAATCTAATAACCAATGTTCACAAACACTAACTAACTTTGGCCTATATTCGTCTAAAAAAACTCTAAATTCTGAATTTTTGTTGCGAATACTACGAGCGTTCCAAATGTACAATCATACGACTAAGAGTCAAGAGTGTATATTAAAATTAGTCTTTGCCCTCAAGTACAAACTTTGTTACGTATACTAGCAATGCAATCTTGATATTTTACCCTAAACTACAATTTAGATATTTTTGATAATTTTGCTTCTACAATGTAATATAAAAATTCATTACTGCGTTATCGGAATGACTAGGTATATGAATTTTTTATTACATTTTACATTGCAGTTTATTTCATATAAGTTTATAGTGAAAATGTTTTATTACTTTCTAGAAATGCATATATATTCTTAATTATTCAAACATGACTGATTTGCATCGCAGCGAAACGACATTTAATTATCACGCAACGGTATGAATTCATCTCGCTCCCATTATCATAAATACTCATTTTGAATATCTATTTCAAAACGTTAATATTTGTCGAATATATTAATATGTAAATTACATTATAGTAATAAATGGTCTAGATATACACTGCGATTCATTATATGGCCCATGCCTGAGGAAATATAAGGAAAATAGAGTACAATACTTACAAAATTCGTGTTTGCGCTTTATATATGGTGTATTAATAAGCGGTAGGTGGTTGAATATGTCAAGTCGGCGTAAACTTCATTTCGGTCTATAATTTTACAAAATAATCTCTTATATACAAAACAATTTAATATTTAATGTATTATAATGTAAGAAGATAACAAAAAACTGAATAAAAAAATATATCAGTGGTCAATACAAAATTATAATTTTGAGTTCATAACAAAATAAATTATTAAACTATGAACATCACGGTTATATAATGGAAAAACAAATGACAAATATTGTCTGTTACATCTACCGGCTGACTGAAGGAAAGTTAATCAATTATGAACCCAGGTGCATGTAACATAATCTTAATATATCAAAATTTATTAACACAACATGCTAATGTTAGTAATTAGTGATTAAGAACACTGTTGTTAAATTAATATTGTAATTACAATTAGAAACATATTGTTCTATAGTTTGCTGTACCATTGGTGATTAATTATAATTGCGGTTTATTTATAATTTGTTTGGACTTTTTTTCAAATCAACTAAAGTAAATATTTGTTTTCATTATCAATAATTTTAACCACTGTCTCTTGTAGACTTGTAGAGGATGTATTTTATTATGTTTCATCAAAAATTGTCTAGGTACAATTTTTCGTTACAATTACTGCAAGAGTTTATGTCTTTAGTTTTTGAAAATGCATTTATTGATTATGTTTATTCTATATACATATAAAAAATAAATTTAAACTTCGTTATATATGCATTAGAAAATAAATTTTAATGTTAAACGCCTACTGTGAAAAACAATAATTCCGCATTCTAGACACACAGATATACGCCAAACTTCTTTATAAATTTAATGAAGTTTATTACTGAAAATTTTCGTTTTCTTCTACCCCATAATTCGCGGCTTCGTAGCCTCCATCGCCGCATTAAACTCTCGGAGCGTTCACTTTTCTGCAACTTTATTGCATGGAATATATTTATCTTTTATTCAAACATATTCAACCAAAAATTTGACACTAATGGAATATATTTAACTTTAATGAATACTTTTAATTATTCTAACGGCTCAATATGGGTATAGTTCGAATTTTACGACGCGCTCGTTTTTCGTTTTTATTTTGTTCATGTAAGGTTGTAAGGTTTTAATGACAATATTAAAGTAATAAATGCGTAGTATGGCAATTTGAATACATTTCCACGATTTTACGAGGAAAATGAATTTATGTCCGGAATTTATGTTTGAACAATCTTTTCAAAAAATTCGAAATGCATTTATGTAAATAAAATATTAAAGTCGAGGTTATGTTCAAATATCGAAACAGTTTTAATGGAAGAATTATATATTATATTAAGAATTGTTGTGTATAAGATTTTTACTTCGTAATTATTATAAAAGTAAAATGAATTTAACAAACTATATCGCTTTGCACATATTTCAAAGATTCGTATCTTAACGTACGCTTACTGATAGACCTGTTTTGAAATTGTTTGATAGGCTATAATTACGGCAATAAAAACTCGGTAGCAAATCTCGCTAATGAAACTGTATCATCAATTGTGGTTGACTGCTACTTGTCAGCTGCATTATTGAGATACTTTCTGTCCAGATTTTAAAATGCCAAAGTAACTTGGGTCGTTTAAAATTGATTGATTTTTATTTTTTATATATTTTTTATTGTTTTTCCTCATTTATCTTATTTATATTGTAATATTTATTTTAAATACTACAACTATAGCGAAACAAACATGAAAGTAGAATAAATGTAAGAAAAGAAGTATATATATTTTTTAAGAAGTTGACAAATTGATCAAGTATAAAATGGGACAATATAATTAACAAGTAATAAAACGAATAAATAAAAAATCACAATTTAATAAATAAACTTAAATTAACTCTATATAATAACATTACAAAACTGAGAGAAACAATTATCCTCTTAACAATAATCTTTGAATTTTTGTTCTCTAAATATTTATTATTATTTTTTCAGTCATGTTTATGTTATGTTTCGTATTTTGTATGCGGGATATTTTTTGTATGAATCGTATAGGTAAGCATATGTTTAGTGCTTACAATAAATGTAACATTCTACTCTTACTCAACATGACAAATTTTATATAGTATAAAAGTATACGATCCATCAATTCAAAAGCACCATTCAAGTAGACATAATGTGTATCCTCTTAGGTCAGTGCTACAAAGAAATTGCAAAGGTTCTACAGTTTTATTTTGCGCAATTTAAGGGAAGAGTTGTTATATGGATCGATATCAAAAATTCAGGGAAATAAAAATAGTATAATGCACGGTAACTGATTGTTATTCGGTAGCATTTTCATGTGCAACTATGCGTAAGATTATAATAATACGGGCTATAAACTTATCTGAGATCTGTATATCTGGCATCTAAACGATTTCAGAAATAAAATGTGCATGAATAAATTTTCAATGCCACTATAAAATCCAAGATGCGTAAAAGTCAGGTATTATTATAATAATTTTCATTGAATAATTTATCCCACCTTAGTAAATGGTAATGCCAATCAGTTTTATCTATCCAATTACATTTTCAAAATTAGGCCATGTGCAATAAATTCAAGATAATTCTAAAACGTTAATAAAAAGGGATGAGAATCTTATACACCTCATATACATATAAAACTAAGTAAGAAATCCGTCATATATTATTTAATATACTAAATATTGTGCTGCGAGTAAAATCTTCTTAGAATTTCGAACTCGACACTAAATCATGCGATTTTCCATCGACCATTATAACAGAGTTTTTACGTTACAAAAATAAATAACTTTAAATCAGAGCTTAAGGATTTATGTATCATGAAAACGACTGGAGTATACATGGCGAATATCTGTGTGGTGTGTTTACATAGATGTAATAAAATTCCATTTACATTTTTTTTATTATTTAATACTGCCAGCATAATTCATATGTATAAAATTTATCCTGTTGTATGTCATTAGAGGTAATATATTGGTGGATTGTGTAACAATAATCTATAATTATATGCAGTGAATAGTTAGATTAACTAAAATTGGAAAGAGAATGCATGTATCAATCAAGGTATAATAAATTATTATTATCGCTTCAAATGCCTGGAAGCCTACACATTACAACAACCATTAAATTAATTAGATGTATAATTAATTGTAAAGGACGGACACGATAAAATAATAATGTTGTGTATTCAGGACCTGATGAATTATATTAGTAGATAAATTGGATTTAATTTTCATTTATTAGAAAAAAATACTTGAATATAAAGATGTGAAAGTTTTCAAAAAAAAAAAAAATAATAAAAAATAAAAATACGTTACGGAAACATAAACAAGAATAACTAGGAAAAGTTTATAAAAGAAAGAACATGTATTAAATGAATTTTTAATACATTTAAATTAATTTATTTAGAGAGGCGGAGATCGAAGCGAATAATCCTGAGAAAATTAATATGCATTTAGAATATGTATTTGAGGAAATTGAAGTAGATGCCACATGTGATAAGTTTCACTTAGAAGAAGGCAAAAAACGATCAACGGGAAGCATAGATCAAATTTCCTCAAATAATGCGATAACATAAACTTAAAAATAATAAATCTGTCACAAGAGAAGAAAGTCTCTTTGTTCCGCATTCTGTTCACATGTCCACATACATTGTTTGTATTCATGCTCTTACTTTGAACAAATCAACAAATTAACAATTTCTTTTCTCTATAATGTACTGCCTTTCGTCCAAATCATCGATTTTTTCTTCTTATTTTAATTTGGCTCCTACATTTTACTCCATCTCTTCTTAGAAAATTCTTGCATTTATTTACTTTTCCTCGTCTCCCCACTAATATATCTACTTAAACTTTCATGTTTCTTTCTCGCCATTTCCATCCATATTTAATAAATTAATTGCAAAATGTACGTACCATAAAATAGCTATACACATATCATTGGAATTTTGCGGTGGGCGAGGAATCATACAAAAAAACATATGGTAATAATGCTTCCAATGATATTTAGAAATGAATAATTGGGTACATACACTCGAATTTCAAACGATGTTTTTGTTAAGCAAGTTACTGTGGCTCTGATATTAAGGAACGGAATAACAGTATCGTTTATCAAAACGACAATCATTAATTATTGTCAGGCGACTTTAAAATGTCACGACATTTAAAGTTGTCAGTTCCATTTAGCGTTCTTAACAATTTCGCTTCATGTGAACCCACGCGCTACGTCTTCTCCAGGAATCGATTCCATGATGCAACGGAACAGATACATAAATAAGAACAAAAGGTTGGGTTGGGTTGGGTTGGCTAACGAGCTCGTAGCATAAATCAGATTATTTAAATTTTATTAATCCCGATTTACATATCTTATAATTATAATATAATAATGACCAGTTCCTTTAATGTCAGATTTAAATAAATGAGCATTAATTAATAATAATAATAATAATAATAATAATAAAGGGTTTCGAGAAACTTTTTATTCGAAAGAGTTTCGTGTGATTTGAAAAGGAAATGTTTTATAACAAACTTTTTTAGATTTTAGAGTAATTACTTTTATAGATCTTTCAACATTAAAAAAATATGCGAGGACATCTTAAATAAAATTAACAGTAAAAATGAATAAATGCGTATACGAGGAGATAAGAAAGGTACAATCATGTTTAAATCTAAAATCAGCACGTAAGAAAAAACAAACAACAGCACACTATATGAGGGTTTTACAATGTACTGATGGATGTATAGCGACAATTACTCCACGGTCGATGGTAGAAGGAAAACAATTATTCCACGAACGATGAAAGAAGGGAAAGAAACAGGAAGCAGTTTAAAAAAAAAACGTTGAAGTTCCACAACTATAACCATAACTAGGAAAAATTATATTAGCTACTGATGATGACATATCTAACACCGGAAGTAAAACAAATAAGAAGAAAAAATGGAAAAATAAAGAATGAAAATGAGAAAATTAAAGAAGAAAGCCTTACGATAGGGAAAGGTATGCAAAGAATCAATACAAGAATAGACAGAATATAATAGAATAGACAGAATATAATAAAATAGACAAAAATGATAGAGGACTAATAAAACAAAGAAGAAAGTAGCATAGGAAAAACAGCAGATGGATGTGCTCGCTAAATTGAAGAACAATGGACGACGCAAGATACAGGCAATAGTATATCCAATTAATAAAAATGGTCAAATAATGACTTGATGCTCAAGTCAGTAAAAAGTGAGGAAAATATGAAAATTAAACTTGTGAAAAAATAAAGAATGAACATATCGATTGCAAACATAAATCCAGTTTCAGAAAAAATATAATTCGTGAAAATAAAAAAAGGCCGTTCACGGTACATAATGTACCCAAACATTTTTAAAATTTGCACGATTTTCATATAAAACAAAAACACAGAAACAAAATGGCATAGAGATTTCTGATTACGCTGGAAAACTTTTGAGTGTACTGTAATAAACTAATAACCAAACAAGAGCCCATATGCCGCAAGCCGTCTAGTCCCAGCTCTTATTTGTTAAAATAATCCTTTGTGCTTTCATAACATTTTTATTTATTTCGTTGGATGTGTCGGTTTTATGTTAGTTTATTTTAATAGCGCAATGCTAAATTAATAACGTAATTTCACAAATAACCAGTGTGTCTTTATTGCTCGAAAAATGTTTGTTGCCGACTTGCCGGGGAATTAAAATGATTTATTCGTATAGTTACCGGACGTATACTTAATTTTCTAAATTTGGCGATTCCATTCGCCAAATTTTCGCCGTATTTCCATTAAATATAGTGTCGTGACTTTAAAATAATTTCAAACTAGTTCGACAAAGTTTGGCTATTATGAGTAAAATTGGTCGGTTAGTTGGTACTACCTCTGTAATATTATCCTTAATATCCAGTTGCACTAAATTGTTTAAACTTTGTCGATTTAACTTTTATTACCACATAGAATAATATTAAAACGACTTGTTATACAACATAACCGACTCGAATACAGAAATTGGTATAAATGCATACATTATGAGTACATTCATATTAACTTATGTAAAATTAGTAGTTAGTAAATTATTTTTTATCGAATTCACCCACTGAATACAACATATACAGACACTTGTTTATCTTTCATAGTGTTAGCAAATAAAGATTGTGTTTATAAATTATTATAGGATAACTATATTGAACAATGTGAACAAATCCAGCAAAAGAAATACGAGTCCGCTCGCTGGCTGAAAAGTATATTCGTTGCTGGCGAGGCGAACAAATTGTCGTAACTGATCAAGGAGTTAAGAATGGCGACAGCTGTGAGATAATGTTGTATATTCGTGCCGAAAAAAGGGCGACTGTAGGAAAGACAATGGACTTGACCCTCATTTCTAATAGAATATCGGGTTATTTATGATGATTACGGTAGGAGGAACTAGGAGGTGAAATATTAGAATGTGACGCTTTGAGGCGGAGATTTGGTTCTCCGTCAAGGTTTATGACTGGCTTTTGTAGACAAATTATGATTTAAACGTTACGTTTGTAACATTCCACACTATGCTACTGTTTTAAATCTTATCAGATTTTAAATAAAAGATATATACCGGCTATGCAATTTGTGAGCAATTTTATCTTCGAAACTAAAAGATACGAGAACTGAATATATACCCGAGAAATAACAGAAAATGTTATTAGTGTGTCGTAACAAATGCATTTTTATTACAAATCATGGGTTTTTTACTGGTTGTTGCTCAAGAATGAAAGAATGAAAGTATAATTATTTCTATTAACATTAAATTTTATTTCTCCTGTATTTTTTAATGCAAAATATTCGAAATAGTCCCGACAAATAACAGAAAATTCCACTCATTTCTGACACAAAGGTGTGCATGAATACAACACATCCGGTACTTGTATAATATATTCATATGCAGCACGAGTTCCCCTACAATATTTTAAATTTTCGCACAATCTCGCGGGAAGAATAGACTTAATCGAACTGAATATTGAAGTGGTGCAATAATGCATCACGTACATATTCTTTGATCCATCAAGTGTAGGATATTTTTACACTTATAGTATAATCCCCTTCCACTCGGGTTAATTTGACAATCAGAGAATATGCATGTTTTCCATTCAGACGTGCGGATGATATTGAATTATCGAAGAAAGTTGCATAGTATTTCCAACTTTTCAAATCTTATTATGTCGTATACCTATATTTACTATGTTGTTAATATGGAATGATAGATTTTTGTAGTCAATTTTTAATACTTTACAGCAGTTTTCTAAACCTGAAATAAATGTTCAAATTTGCCATATAATTATACAAATAATAATTTTGCACTTAAATTATTTTAACTTAAACATTATTTTATATTGAGATGAGGGAGAAAATTAATTCATTTTTTCGTAGTATAGACGTTTTTGGCAGATGTAACCACTATACAATTTTCGTTTAAATATGAAATAATGAAAATGTTCATTATGAATATACGCTGACACCTAATACACGATTGAGGCGTAAATTATCGGTGGCGGATATCGTACATAAAGTGTTGGTGATAATTTATGGACTGGGCGGCTAAACGTCGTATATATTACATGAGAAAGACGTTTCCGTGGAAGTGGAGCAATTTACATTATCGAAGTTTTGTTTTAAAGTTTCCAGAGACTGTGGTGTGTATAATACCATGAGTAGTCTCCAGATTAATATTATTTATGACGCAATAAAATCTAAATTGAATATAATCATTATTAATCAATACATACATTAATTGTTCTTCAACTCCATAGCGGACATCTTTAGGATTGTTGATTCAGGAACTACACATTTTTGTATACAATTTATGAATATTACTTATCGCTCTAAATATTTGAGAGTATCAGCTTAGTACAAATATGTAGGCTAACAACAATAGATAACAAACTTTATTGGTTTTGACAAAGCGTTCTACTAACTAACTCATAACATTATTACACGGAATAAGTGGCGTAGGTAAAGGGCAAACAGGCCAACAGTATAATTGCATTTCTCGAGGGAGCCAACCAAGAATGTTCATTTCATTTCAGCAAATGCGCACGACTAAATTCATTATCACAGGTATAGAAAGGGTAGCATCAGCATCAGTATATGATTTCTCTTTGAATGCTGTGTACTTGGAAAATGCCGACATATCAAACGTGTAAGTTAAAAGCAGTCGACCAACCGCAAAATTGGGTCTTTACTTTCCACAGTCTGTTGACTCTCTCAGCAAAGCTTATTACGTTTACTACAAGTTAATGCTTGAAGAAATTATTAGTAAATAATGGAATGTGAATGAAATTCTCAACAGCGCATCGATTTTTTTTTTTTTTTAAGTGTATCATTAAAATTATAAATTAAATTTTTCTTTTTGTTCATGTCTTCGTTTTCATAAAATAATAAATTTCCAATAATAAAAATACGAATTCACGGTAACGGTCAACCTTTTTTAATTACTTATTTATTATTATTATTATGCTATGATGATGATTTCTAATAAAATTTTTAAAAAACTTGGCATATCTACAAATCTTCATCTTCAAAAACAAAACGCTTATGTACGTGTCCGTTTCAGCTTCTGCTTCAGCCTCTGAATATTCATTGTTCATGCACCTACTCCAATTCCTACCCTGCTCAATTAAATCTCCAGGATCATATTTCTCGTTCCACCTCGCCAGTGCTTTCAATCAAATAAACATATTGCAAATAAATTTATTGCGTATTGAAATTTCAGGTTAGGTAGTGTTCATGATTTGCAAAATAATTATCAGTAATAAAAATATAACATAAAATTCAACAGATAAAATACACTATGATGTACAAACAAAGACAGAGGAAATGTCGTACCAATAAAACCAAACGCACGTCGAAATTAACAACAAATGTCGTCCTCCTCGGGATCATGGTGACCGTGTTTGCGGAGCAGGTACCTGACCCGCTGCATTCGATAATATTTTACGGTGTATATTAACTACACTACAGAGATGAGAGCAAAACTTTGGTATTGAGAACATTTTAAATGTATCACTCATCTATAAATTTGACATTGGAATTTATAAGTTGAA
>JAFFZR010005239.1:0-65887 GCA_018397195.1 Lethrus apterus
CAAAGGAGTAGGGGTAAAAAAATTGACAACTATTAGAAAAGATGCACGTTCAAAAACAAAGGTTGTTGGAAGATTTTGGCCGCAGATGATCGGGGAATTTTTTATTTACAGCATTCCACAACCAATGACCGCACTGTATAAGTCAAAAACAAATTTGAGGATTGATACAAATATTAATTTAATAAATAATTACTCGAAATTATACTAAAGCAATAGACATAAAATACGAAATAATTTCAAGATGAAAATTAAATAAAATATATTTTTGCCGGTAATTATACATAAATTACTGTCGATTTGTAATAAAACAACCTACAAACGGGAATCAAAAATATACCAGACCGATCCGGTAACAACCAGATTCACCGGATAAAACAAAGATTGCAATGCAAGGCTAGGGTTCTCTTCAAATAGACTGTGGAACAGGTACAAGAATCCCAACGATACAAATACGAATATTTCGAATAGCATGCGATCGATATTCATCACTCATCAATCACTTCATGAGTTTCATCACAGATGGGCAAACATCGTGCAAAAAAATCGCACTTTTAAATAAGTACTCTAAATTTATACAGGGTGACTGACGAAAAACCTTTGGCGCTGTATCTTGCTTAGTTTTTATCCGATTTGAACAAATTATACATAAAATGAAATCGCTTTACAAATACTTTGACATGGACCAAAGTAATAATTTTTCTTGCGTCCAGTTTTTGACAGATGACAGTCAACTTTCTTTTTTCAAATGGCACTGTATATATTTTTTATGCATTCCTATGGAGAATTTTTTTCTGAATACCCTTAAGTAAAAAGATAAAGCAAAAAAATCATTTTAATTGAAAAAAAATGAAAAATTTAAAAATCTAGTAACCAGAATTAGAGCAATAAAAATCTATTGTAGGTGCTCAAAATTGCGTCCGTGCTGTTCCAGACACTGTCGACACCGTCTAGAAACGTCCATCGTTGCATTCAGTAAAAAAATGGGGGTTATTTCCTGACAGACTTCCACTATCCTTCTCCGTAAAACTTATTGGCTATCCGGAGGAGTAAAATAAACTTTGTCTTGGATGTAACTCCATAGAAAAAAATCCAACGGATTCAAATCTGGGGATCTAGCCGGCCAGCGAATTGATCCGTAAGTTCCTATCCATCTATCACCGAAATTATTATTTAAAAATGCAACATTTTTGCGTGCATTATGTGGTGTAGCACCATCCTGATGAAACACTATTCTGCTCAACACTGCTAGTGGCAATTCATCCAGAAAAGCGCTTATTTCGTTTGATAATAAAGCATGATACTTTTCTTGATTAAGAATACCGTCAATAAAAAAGGGACCTACTAGTCTATCTCCCAAAATACCACCCCACACTTTAACACTAAATCGTCTTTGGAAATTGTGTTCCACAACAAGAAGTTTTACGGAGAAGGATAGTGGAAGTCAGGAAATAACCCCCATTTTTTTACCAAATGCAACGATGGACGTTTCTAGACGGTGTCGACAGTGTCTGGAACAGCACGGAGGCAATTTTGAGCACCTACAATAGATTTTTATTGCTCTAATTCTGGTTACTAGATTTTTGAACTTTTCATTTTTTTTCAATTAAAATAATTTTTTTGCTTTATCTTTTTACTTAAGGGTATTCAGAAAAAAATTCTCCATAAGAATGCATAAAAAATATATACAGTGCCATTTGAAAAAAGAAAGTTGACTGTCATCTGCCAAAAACTGGACGCAAGAAAAAATATTACTTTGGTCCATGTCAAATTATTTGTAAAGCGATTTCATTTGATGTATAATTTGTTCAAATCGGATAAAAACTAAGCAAGATACAGCGCCAAAGGTCACCCTGTATAATGACTTCTGGTATTATTAATTGAATTGCTGTATTATTTATTTTGTGCGAGTTTAGTTTTAAATATTTTTCGTATTACTACAGTAAATTTTATTATTATAAACATTATTATGATTAGTATTAAAATACCTAGGGGTATTGATATTTTCTTCAAATATGTATGTTCTTTTCAAGATCACTAATAACTTTTACAATAAATCTTTATCTGCATTGTATATTTAACTCTACATATACAGTGTGGTGATAAAGTTTGGAACAAAATTCATAAAAGCGTTTTATAATGTTTTTAAGAAAATCGCTCGGACAGGTCAATTTTTGTTTTTAAAATGCCGTCTTCTGACGTTAATTTTTGTGAAATTACTTTGTTTTTGCACAATGACGTCATTATAATTATTTTTAAATGACAACCCCCACTTTTTTCTTCTGTTTTTAATAGACTTTCTTACTACTTAAACGGTGATGTACAAAAATTGGTACCTCACATAACAATTTTTTTGAACAAATGACACGTTTACTTCAGATCGTCAGTGGTTATAATTTAGTAAAAATAATAATCGTAAACATTCTAAATTAAATCAAATAACAGTAATTTATGTATCTAAGACGAAGAGTGAAGCTTTAAAGTGCAATGACGTCATTATCGATTTTTTTAAACCTCTTATTTTTTTCTTTTGCTTTTGATAGACCTCCTTGATGTTTAAGTGGTGATTACCAAATTAATTCTTTACATAAGAACTTTTCTGAAAAAAATAACATTTTTTCTTAAAAAATTAAAATTTTTGTTTAAAAGAAAAAATTTAAATGTTTCATTTATTCAAAAAAATTGTTATGTAAGCTACCAATTTTTTTACATCACCGTTTAAGTAGTAAGAAGGTCTATTAAAAACAGAAGAAAAAAGTAGGGGTTGTCATTTAAAAAAAAATATGATGACGTCATTGTGCAAAAACAAATGACGTCATTCCAAAAAAATTAACGTCAGAAGACGGCATTTTAAAAAGAAAAATTGACCTGTCCGAGCGATTTTCTTAAAAACATTATAGAACGCTTTTATGAATTTTGTTCCAAACTTTATCACCACACTGTATAATTGAATATATGTATTCTTAAGAATGGGAATATTTTCTAGGTCTTCTGTTTGTTTTCAACGCCATGTATTAATTTTTAATCTGATTGCCTAGTAAATTGGGTTAAATCATTCTTAATTGCTCCATTTCCACATTTCTAGGACAACTGTAATAGATTACAGATTATATAGTTCTGTAGGTATTCTGTTCTGTGAGGTATTGAGTAATATTGAAGAAAAAAAATATATACTGAATAAACGTTTAATGACGAAAGGAACAATGAGATGAAAAGTACATAAAGTAACGTACATACAAATTTATAAATTATTTAATAGAATCAAATGCCAACATCACAAGAAAATAAGTTGAAGGATATACTTAGGACTTGAATTAAGCACGAGGCATTTTTACATTGAATAAAATACATAAAAGTAAAAAATGCAGAAGTATTACCCTAACGACATGTACGTTTAATAACATACACATATACATCCATACATACATGCAAACATTACCAAACAACTAGCCAATAAAAAATATTTTCAAATAAAAACCAAATTCTTAAAAATACCATCTGTGTAATTTATATTTTTTTAAAAACGTTTTTAAAATTGATTTTTTATAACAAATAAGTAGAATATAAACACTAATATTTAAATTACAAGTGACAGCAAAACATCAAAAACGTAAATAATTTTTTTTTTTTGATATTTTGTTGAAAGATAAATAATTTCTATTGGTTAGTGAATGGATTAACTCTATATATATATTTATATATATGTTAATTAATTGCATTGAGAAGTAGTAAAATTAACTAACAAAAACCTGTACCTATAAAAAAACACACATAAAGTGCTTTACATTTAGTTATGTGACCGCTGACATAGAAGTAATTACTTTAAGCACCTGTAAAAATCTGGCAAGTTCGTAAGTTGTATGAAATGGCAAAGTTCGTTCGAAATCCGTCAGTCATTTCGTCTTTAAGGCACAAACAAGTTACTCATAAAATACGCAACCTCTAGACCTATTAAAAAGTTAAAAATATATAAAAAAAAATAACTATATGTATTTACAATTTTTAAGGTAAAACTATATGTACAATAATGTAGAAAACAATATTTTCTTGTAACGACATTCGGATACTCACACATAATCACAAATCAATTAAATTTCCTTTTATAATGTCAATGAGAAATACATTAAAATTAATAGATTCAATTATACTTTCATAAAATAAACATTAAAAATGTGATATAAACAATCAATAAAAAAATTGTAGTTATTAGTAGTTATTTTATAAAGTTGTCTCTTTAGAACTTAATTACATTACACAGACTTAATTGTAAACAAAATTTATTTCTAAGAGTTCGACTAAAAAATTGACTAAAAAATTAATATTAAAAAATAAATATTAATTTTATAGTATCTTCTTCTTTAGTAGTTAATTCTTCCAGTTCATTTCAAAGTTTTCAATGTTCATTCTTGCAAGACGGCAGTATGAGCTTCAAAACTTCAAACATCAAGTTGACACTGAAAGACTTTTCTGCATTGGTTATCAGCCATCTTGAAAACTCACGGATTTCATCTTCATACATTGTAAATTTGGTACTTTTGAAAACTATACAATTTAAGATATTTATAAGTATCCGAATTGAAAAAAAAAAAAAATTCTCTCCAATTTGAAATAGAGGATGATTATTTAAAATTATACAACATAGAAAGCATTCAGCATCAATCAAGTTGATTAAATGATAAAAAAAACAACACTAATCTCAACATCCTCAGTCCTTATCACAATTTAATCCTCTTTAAGAGCTTTTGATTCGAAATGTTTATGTGGTACATAACATTTGTTGAGATCTTGGACAATTTTTGAAGGTGTCTCACCAAAGCTTACATATCCACTGGCTTTGTTTGGTGAGAGATCTGCTTTTGGTGGTGGAGGTGGTTGTACATCTGGTACAACTTTAATATCGGATACTTGTACATACATAGTTGCATCTTCGTTAACTGGGATTGGACGGTGCTCTGGCATAACATTTTTATTCCCTGCAATTACATAAGCTGGGGTGCTTTCATTATCATTTTTTATGGGCACGTATCCATTATTAACAGTTTCAGTTTCATTAGGCTCATATTGTAAACTAATATCTGGTTCTGATAAATTTGTTACACTATCAGTTTCTGTTGTCAAACTTGGGTCGCCGAAAACACAATAATTTCCATTTGAGCTGCCTTTTTGAACCCATGTAGGTGATACATTTTCTGTTGGCATCGTTACATATGCTTTAGAACATTGTTTGGTTGTCGGTACATTACATAAACGCAAAGAGTTTGCATGTTCATCACTTGTAGAAGTTCTTGGTTGTTCAGTCCCAGAATCGGAACTTCCTGATATACTCGATCCGGATTCCAAAGATGAAACATCTTGACCTGAACTACAACCACTTGAATCGCCGCTATGTTTGCCATCAGGCATTTTACGCAATAAATATTCTTCATCAGCTGATGCTCTATTAGTTATTTCCATTGTTGTTTTTTGGTTCGTCCATGGTTCTGTATTTTTTGGATCCAATCCTTCAGGTAGTTTAATTCCGACATTGCGCATATTTTGACAACACATATATACTCTAAAAAAAGGAATTATTTATCATTTATACAGGGCGTTTCTCAACCTTCCAGAATTGTAGAATTGTGTCTATTGTGTAAATGGTAGAAGTCTAAATTTTACTGATAAGAGACGTCATAGAGTTTAAAAATATTTTTCTACATATAAGTGATCCGTAAGTAGCAAACCAGTCATGTACTTTATAATTTTAAATGAAACAGCCTGTATATTTTTGCAAATTGTGATTCCTTGTTGAATTTTAATGTGAGTTTATGTAGATATGTCATACCTAAACCTTACCGGTTTGCAGCTATTTAGGCTTTTAAAAATATTAAAAATATTTTTAAAAGATGTGATGTCAGTCAGTTGTCAAATTTAGATTTCCACCCTTTACATAATAGACACAATTCTACAATTCCAGAAGGTTGAGAGTATGTATTATTTATATTTTAAACATTGATTTTAAGATAACTATGTTATTTTATTAATTAAACCAACCTTTTTCCAATATAGAAGATTATGACAACAGCAATACATGATATGAAAATAATTGCCCAAAACATGTAACTTTCTGTACAATGATTATAAAACAAATCTTCACTCCATGGGCCAGCAAAACGAGTCCCATTATCTATATTTACTGCCCTCACAGATATATAAAAAGTTCGTCCATTATTTCCACAATCCACCGCATATTTATTATCTGTAACAACAATGTAAATTATTTGAATAATGTAAATTTTTAAAAATATGATTTTCTTAAAGCATACCTGTCTGGTTAAGCATATGTAATGACACATTATCCCCTTGATGACTTTCTTTAAATCTGAGTTCATACAAATCAATTTTACCAGCTGGTTCAGTAGGTTTTTTCCATTCAACATATGTAAGTGTAGCATTTATGGGATTCAAAGTTGGTTTGGGTATTTTGCTTGGATCTAAATATAAGCAAAATAAATAAATATAAAAAAAAGTTCTATACACTCACATCCAATTCTTGTTGTGACTATTATTGAATCGGCACGTTGTGAGCAAGCTGTTGTACAAGCAACTATAGACAGGTTGAATGTTTGGAAACTAGTTAAATTTTTCAAAGTGTATTCAGGGTTATCAATATCAATTTCATCCTTGTTTATTTCTCGTTTTTCATGGTTGTAATATATTACATAATTTTTTATTACACCATTTGTTTTAACTGGCGGCTTCCACGTGACAGTTATTGATGAATTAGTAAAACCAATAACTTTCAAATCATATGGTTTACTAGGAGCTGAAATACACAAAATTGTATATTTAATTTAAATGCAAATTTAACATAATAGATATACAAACCTCCCTCTAACGTCACATTGTAAACTGCATCGCTTGGTAATCCAACAGCATTTTTTGACTTAACTGCCACAGTTAACATGTATATTGTGTATGGCGTAAGTCCAACAACTTTCCCACCAGTTATTGAAGAATTGGCAGCAATTGTAATATTCTTTGGATATCCTTTACAACTTCGGTTTGATGGATGTACAATGGGGCAATAATTAATTATAAAACCTTCTAATGAACCAACACGATCTGCACAATCTAACTTCCAACCAACATCTATAAAATCTGAACTTATGTTTCTTATCCAAACATCTTTCATTTTTCCAATTGCTTTATTATGGAGAACTGTACATGAAGCCCATACCATACCACTACTTGAATATTCTCCATTTGCAGCAATTGCAAACTGTGTTCTTTGATTTTCAGTAACAGTTACGTTGTATATAAATGTGTCATTAGGGACAATTGTCCAATTTAAGTACCCCTAAAAATAAAGAGGAAATCTAGAGTGTTCACCACTTGAATCAATAATTTACTTCGATGCTTTTAATATTACTTACAGTGCACTGATATGGACGGTCTGTTTCATGGCTGCACCAAAATAACGTGTAATTCATAACAATTTTATCAGTATTCGGTTTAACCCACGACAACTCATAGACACCTGTTTCATAATCGACTTTTGTAAATGACAACAGCTCAGGAAAACCTATCAATAAAATAAGTTAAAAATTAAAAATTAAATTTCACAAACTTACGTTCCATTTGCGGCGGTACAACGACAATTGATTCATCTAATGACAATCCTATCACATTCTTTGAACGTATTGAAAATGTGTAAGAGTAATCATTCGATAAATTTTTAAATATGGCATATGCACTCGTTAAATCAGACTTAACAACATTTCTGTAAATTGTCAGATTATATAAATTTGAAAAAATAACATGATGAAAAAGAAAATTACCTAGAATCATTTATTTCTACACTGTATGTCAAATTTTCTCCATTTCTTATAGCCATAGGAATTTGTTGCCAATAAATGTAAACATTTCTATGCTCTAAGGAATTTGTATTAACTTCAAAACTACCAAGAGTTGTCCTAGGTGGTGCGCCAGGTACTAAATTAAAAAAAAAAAAAAAACATTAACATCACAAAATTTAAAGCAACTTCTATAATATACAGGATCATTCTGAAATAAGTACAGATATTTTAACAGGTGCTACCTGACAATAGCCCAACCCCAAATATGCAAAAATTACGGTGCTATGTTGAAAGGTGTGCCAGAAAAAAATATTTTAAGTTAAACATGACAATAACGCCGAATTATCATCAATAATTGTTTTGCAACATTTCATGTTATTCCCGCCAAAGGAAGTTGATTTTCAACGCTACACATATTGAAATGGACACAGGACCGTACTTAGAACCGAACGCCCACATAAAAAAATGACATTTTTCGAAAATTTAAAATGAAGATAGGACCGCCGTTTTTGCGGATTTGGGTTTGGGTTAAGGTCAGCTATCACCTGTTAAAATATCTGTACTTATTTCATGATCCTGTATAATGCAATAAACAAATAAACTTACTATCACTTTTAGTATGAACTGTAATTGATGAATTTCTTGACCACATTTTCTCAACATCTGCTTTTATAACTTTAATTCCGACACGAATATCACAAAGTGCATGGGCATGTTCAATTCCAGTCAGGTTATAAACAACTTTATCCACGTTAGCTAAAGTCTGTAACAAGCCAGCAAACTGAAAAAAAAAACAAAAATAAATAAAAACTCTTTTGATTCCCCTTTATCAAGATCAAGTTCGAAGAAATTATCAGGATTAAGAGGGAGGGATTTGCTTATGGCTACGATCATCTTACAAATGTTAAAGTCTAGCATACGTTACAAGGTTTAGGGAAATGTGGAAAACCTCAGTTGGTCGGAAGACCAACTCAAAGTCAGTAACATAGTAAACTGAAACATGTGACCCTATACCTTGAGATTACTAGCCTAACGACTAAGCCACAAAACCAGTAATTAAATTAATTAATTAAATTAATATACCTTCCATTTTTTAGGTTCATATTCACACTGATACAAAACCCGGTGTTCTAACTCATAGTTCACACCCATCATTGCTGGCGGTATAACCCATGAAATACAAATAGAATTGGTTGTTGTATTTTCTACTTTCAGTTTTTCTGGAGGACCACTGTATACTAAAATAATGAAATATAAATTATTAAAAAATAAAAGATGTAAGATACATACTATTTTTAGAATGATCAAACGGGAAATTTTGGATTATTACTCCAAATGCGTTTTCAATCGTTAAATTAAAATTAAACATATCGTGAGCTTGTCTGTATTGTGGGGTTGTATGCAGGCCCCAAACACATCTCATATGATTAGTTTTTTTATCATATTCTGGGGTTTCTTTGGGACAATCCGAAGGTCTACTAAAAAGTAACATATTATATCGGGCATTCTACAAAATTGACATTCAACGTACTTTCCTGATCTTGAATTTGGAAAAGTATAAGATAATGAATAGTTGGTTGGTACACAGTTTTGCTTCGGTGTCCATGTGCACGTTAAATTTTCATAATTTATACTGATGCATTCAAAATCATCGACTTCTTGTGGTTTAGCTACAGAAAATTAATTAATCATGTACAGTGTTATATTAATTTATGGGAAATTAATTATGGGAAACTTACTTCCAATTATAACAGTATTCATACAAACGGCCTCGCTCCCTAATACACAAGAATACAAATAGCTACACTTTTCGGGATTTTCTTCATGTAACATTATGCTAGTTGAATTTAATATATGAATCTAAAAAAAATTCATCAATTAAAATCAAAACAAATAAAATATCAACCTTATTGGGCGATACAGGTTCTTTGTTTCTCTGAAAACTTAATTCTTTACTAGCATTCGGATGATGCATAAGGTATGTTTCGTTTGTTAAAGTGCATATTATTTCTAATGGTCCTGTACCATTCTCCATAATTATATCACCTGCTGGATAGGTAACTAAAAATGTCTCATATAAATAAGCAGTTATAAGAAAAAAATTACTTACATCCTTTTGTTTCTATTCCTAGTAAACATTTGTTCTGGGCATAAACCAAGAAATATAAACACGATATAATAAATAACCTCTGAATTTTTAATTGACTGCTACCCATTTTTTATAATGGTGCCTGAAAATATATTCATAAATAAACACATAAATGAATATTCGATTGCAATTCGTGTCATATATACGATAGAAAGCGATAAAATATTTTCAGTAGCAAAATAAAAACAACTAATTGATTCTAGGAACCCATTACACAAAAGCAAAATTAAGCCTGAAATATCTTCATTTCAGTTCAATTTTAAACTTTATTGTCAACGCATACACATTATGTGAGAAAGCTTCAAAGAACTGTGATATATTAATTGACGCTAAATACATTTTTTTCATGATTTACGATAAAATGTCAAAGATTATTGTAAACAAATCGTGCTAACCTATTTGACATGCATTATGTGCAGGAAATGAATTAATGAAAAACTTACAAATATTCAGAAAGAACTTGAAAATATGTCGAAACGACACTTCATTTTAAAAAAATATGGGTAAATTACAAAATACAAAAACGTACATTCGATGTATGATACACCATTCTCGAAATCAGTAGTACTTGGAATTCCTAATACGTAGACTGGTTATTAAATGTTATTACTAGATATTTTCACTTGGATTTACCACAATACACTACATAAAAGTGTAAGTTAACACATATATTTTATTGTAAACACATTCGCAAACAATATTTGATAATATTTATACAGTTTAAGTATTTATTTGGTAGATACAATACATTATACGAGCCTATACCTCCGTTGCGCAACTTGACTGCTTCGTTCACCTTCTCGCCGTAAGGTGGAACTTATTTAGGAGGGAATATTCAAAATACACAACTAGTAGAAAAATTAATTATTAATTATATTTTGTTAATAATAAAAATTTTAAAAATCTCAAAACACATTTGTAATGATAATCTTAAATAAAGCTTGCTTTTTACTTCTCCGTTCGTCTTTTCTTCAATTTCATTGCCATATAATTAATTATATTTTTAGAAAAGTACTCTCTGTCTGGTGCCAGATCAAATCTTCAAGAGGCCAATGAACACCAAACAAAAGGTTATTTTTTATTTATACAAACTTTTTGAGTATTGTTTACTCGAAAAATTATTGGGACACTTTTATTTTTATTAAAATATTTGTTATAAAGTAGTCTAAAACAAAACACCCCTGGCAAATATACAGTAAGATGAAATAGAAAATATATGAAATTTGCCACTAATAAAATATATCACCTCAACTCCTTTTTTATTAGTTAAATGATGGACGATATTATATGTATTAACATATTAAAATTTATTAAAGGAGGGAAAGTATCATACACAGTTGGGAATAATATTAACATATTATGTAATGCATCAAGAGAATGAACATTTTCTGTTTTAAAACATGTTAATTGTGAACTTCCTATTCAATTAACAAATAATTGTTATGGATAACATGCAGTATATTCCTCAATGTTTGATTTCATTTTCTCTATAAGATATTTAATTCAGCGTTGTTCAGTAGATATAGCATAGCAAAAAAAAGTGGATAATTGTTTATAAAATAACTTAGACTATGTGATTAAATTTTTGAAACTTTGTTGGTAATATAATTATAAATGGCACCATCTATGAATTAATATTCCTATAAATATTGACATTATGTTAATACTTCTACATATTTCAATTATTCTTGCATGAGATTTCTTTTCAGCAAGATTATATACCTATCTATCTTTGATTATCAGCATACATTTTATGTTGTTTTTATTAATACCAACACTGTTATTAGTAAACCAATGAATTAACTATCAATTCAATTATAAGTAATAGGCAACCCTAACATTATCTATCTATACTTTTACCTATAATAAATATAGGTAGCTATATATCAAAGTATATCAAACTGCTTTGGTCCCACAAGGAACTGTCTTGTGGTACTTCTACTGAAGATTTCATTGATGAAGACATAGTTATTGTTGTATTTGGAGAAAGGTTAGTATGTCTCTTACCTTTTAACGTTTAGTGCACCTGCTTGGTATTTCGTTTTTTGAATACAAATTTTGTGTTAATTAAATTGTAAATGTGGATTTTTTATATTTTTGAAAAATCTGAAATTATTTTGTTTCCTTTTATTTTAATAAGTAATAAAATTATTATTTAATTACTTATTAAATTAATAAGAAATAAAATAATTTCAAATTTTTCAAAACGTGTTACCTATACAGAAGAAAACGATCCCAATCCCAATAACTATTTAGTCTTAATAAAAGTAGTGAAACAATTTCTAGAAAATAGAACAATTCAGAGTGGCAGTATGTATTTCTTTTCAGCCATTGTTAAGCGTATCATAAGGATTCCACCGTCCCCACTACTACATAACATTTTATGCTATATCTACAGTAAGAATCCAGATACTTGAAATACATCACTTCAATATGCAAACTATGCAGTGTTTTCACATAGCAAGACCGTAACAAAAACAATGGAAAATCTGCATCATTAAAAAATAGATTGGTCGCTTGGTTTCATGAATATACACCGAATCTAAAAAAACTATAAACTCATTTTTAACAATCCCAAACGTGGTCCAACTACTTATTTCCACTGTTAAGGAACGTTTCAATTTAATAATCTCATTCTCTTATAGCATATAACAAATGTTTCATGATAATGGATGAAACATCAAAAAAAAAACAAGTCCAATCTTGACATATCCATGGTTAAGGAATGTATCACTTTTAATTTTAATTGTGTATTAATTTACTTTAAAATGAATAAACGAAAGTTTTTATTTTACAGTACATCAATGAATATTTAAGTAACGTTGTAATTATCATAATAAACGGAACATTAGCAATTAAGCATTCCTAAACATGGCCCCAATCTAAAGTCATTTCCACTGTTAAGGTATGTTTCAATTTTCTTTGTTTCTTAAACATATGTTTTAGAATAAAACAAGCAAAATTTTTATGTTTTTATTGCCAAGAAAACATTTTTCTTACATATAAAAAATAACTGTAAAAATAAGTTTACACATATTTTGACTTGGATGGACGAGTATTTAAGCAATGAAATTAATTAACTGTCTCATTCTTTAAATTTACAACGTTTGCTCTTTTGCAAACTATTACGTTCAGGATCTGTAGTGTCAAATATTAGTCGCTTAACGACATTAGTAAATTTTCCAGTTAATGGTTGTAAAGGACACGTATATATAGAGTCCATTAATCCAAGAAGCATCATACTTTGCCTAATGGGGAGAAAAGTAGTATTCGGTATTACCCCAAACAGGTTAGTTGCCATACGGTACTCATAAAAATTTGCTCCTGATAATGGTGGATGTAAAAACATTCTTCTTTAAATAGTCTAACCCAACCGCGCTGTTCAGCTTAATCTTCTATAAATTGTGCCCGTCACATTAGTTAATGTTCTGTGTCGACAGAGTAATTTATAATATACCAGGGATATTTCATTATTGATCTTAATCCATCATAAATAAATGAATCTGATCTGATCTGCCTCTACAACTCGCTCCAGTGTTGATATTTTTTCAATTGTTGACAGACCTTCTTCAATTAGTGGTTGTGAAATCGATTTCTTCTCGAATAATGGGCGAGCTTAATACACCCTTACGTTCTACATCCGTTAATTGCCTTAAACAGCGAGTGCAATAATTGAATTGCTGAGAAAACAATCACATTTTGCATCGGGATCTATCGTACGATGAAAAGGCGTGTTGGCAATACGTGTATCATCTCGCAAGTGAGTGTGAAAGTTGTAGCCGTTATAGATTCTTACATTTGCAATGATTTGTCAAATTCTAGCACCCATTCATCAGTATATGCAGGAGATTCGTGTTTATATACTTGACGAGGAGTAGTTTCTATAGAACTACCTGATGAACTACTCATTGCCACTTTTAGTACACTAAAAATTTTGTTATTATTAACAATTTGTTTAGATTTTGGTTTTACTTGTCTTGTCCTCATGAAAACTAAGAATCATGACTTTGATTATACATTAAAATATTACACAAATTACAAAATAAAAACATGTAAATTCGGTCAACGATAAACAGAGTACGACTGTCAAATTTTTTATAGTAAATGGAGTGTTTTATTTTCCGAAAAACGAACAAACTACCACGCACTCTAAATGTAATAAGTAATAATTAAGTTATCAGTATCAAAAGAAAAAAAAATTCCTAATAAGTAAATAACTACCAACTACCAACTTTATACTAACTAATATTAACTAAATAAAGAAAGACAATGACTAAAAGAAAGAGTTCTAAAGAACAGTAATAAATTAATAAAAGTTAACAGATCTCTCTAAAATGAGTAAAGTGATGAACAAGATCTCACACATTATTAGGTAGACTATTATATTTTCTGAAACCTTTAAAAAGCAATAGTCTTACATTCCAAAATCCTGGGGTATAAATTACAATTCACAGTATGCCACATTTCAGTACAGTCAATGCTGTCTATTATAATACTTTCAACAAAGAAAAGATTAAAGTTATGGGCTATTTCAACCTGCCGATGAGAAACTACAGCACTGTTGTTACTATCAATATTTATACAGCTGGGAAAATTTTGACCATTTACTGCAATTAGGTTTTTCAACGTTTTCCACATCATCTATAATGATCAATTTTATTAAAATAATAGTTATCTTTCTTTATGACGATGATAATTATAATTGCAAGATCTCTACAAAAATCTATTACTATTATGACTTGATTTTATTGTAATGAATTAAATATTATTATTATTTATTAGGAGATTTAACATATAAATTATCCATCAAATTGATAGTTTCTTTTAAAAATAATGGTTTTCTGCTCGCCAAAGAAAGTTTAACAGAATTCACTTTTGTAAAAGAGCAAAACTTGAAAATACGTTTGCTTTACTAAAGGGTGATTCCGGCGATTAAAATTAATGGAAACCATCTAAATGGATTTACTATCACTTCTCATTATTACAGCCTACATTAATAATTTATCATTGTTATTTTTAATGGGGAGATTCCCAACGATATAATAGATGTGGAACAAGAATTAAGAAAAGAAAGAGAAAATCAACCATATAACTTCTCGACATGGTTATAGATAACAAAAATAAAGAGCCTCAATATTTTTATTTTATTTTAATTAATTTTAAGTTTTAATTTGTAAATCTAATACAAAACATTTTGACTAACTAACCAACATAAACCTATATTTTCTTTAAAAACTATAACAATTAAACAAAACCTATTTTCTTGTACTGATGTATTTTCATATGTATTATGTTATTATATTGTGAGACAGTCGAAAGACTATTACAAACAACAAAATATAGTTTATATATTTGTTGAATTTTTGTTTATATATTACTTACTTGTTTGTCCAGTCCACATTTATAATTATTTTTATTATTACTCTTCATCACGTGGTTTCAGTCATGAGGAATCAGTTATTTTCATGTTTAAAAAAAATACTCATAAAACATATAAACATTTAACTAAAACTTGACGTTATCTACCTATAAGAAATGTTATCGATAGGTATCATTTACTCAAAGATAACATGTAATCTTCGAGAATCATAGGGTACAATAGTATTTCGCTTCCTTCTTTTATTATGACTATACATATTTAATCGTACCACTCTTTAATCATAAACAATTTGGTTCCAGTGTTCTAAATTTATCACAAAACATGTTTCTTTAATGTAATAGTCATTATCATTAATGAGCAATTTGTTAATTTAATACTATTGATAACAAAAGTATTTTTTATGCAAAGCACATTAGCCCAGAATAGAAATATCATCGTAGGTGTAATTTAAATGTGGATGCTCACACTAGCACGGAATGGAAAGGGATGGAACAGCTTGGAACATCCACGTTTAATTACATGTACATTTCCATTCTGTTCCATTCCATGCTAATGTGCTTCCCGATTTAAAGTCCTTTGGACCTTTCCAATATCTCATTGCACTGATCAATCGTATTTAACTTTTCACTGGAGTTCCAAGCACTTTTTTTAAATGGTGGGAAAATGAAAGAAGTAATTTTTTACAAAGTGTTTATTGGCAAAAATCAAAATTAAACTTTCTTCTTACAAAGTCATATAAAATAAAATATGTTAATTCCGGTTCAACTATTGAAAGAATATATCATAAAAAAATAACTGGAACAATAAGCTTATATGTAGAGCTACTTCTTCTTCTGTGCCTTTTCAGCTGCTTTTGTGACTTTGCCAGAAGTAGCATCCTTGAAGTTGACCTGCTTGATAACTCCAACAGCAACGGTCTGCCTCATGTCACGAACGGCAAAACGTCCCAATGGAGGGAATTCCTGGAACGATTCAACACACATCGGTTTTGACGGTACCAAGTTAACAATGGCAGCATCTCCAGATTTGATGGCTTTGGGATTTTCTTCGGTTGTTTTGCCACTACGACGATCTACCTTTTCTTTAATTTCTGCAAATTTGCACGCAATGTGGGCAGTGTGACAATCCAACACTGGAGTGTATCCATTGGAGATTTGACCTGGATGATTGAGTACAATTACTTGAGCGGTGAAATCAGCAGCACCTCTTGGTGGGCTGCTCTTGGTATCTCCTGCCACATATCCACGACGTAATTCTTTCACCGATACGTTCTTAACGTTAAAACCAACGTTATCACCAGGTACGGCTTCCTGCAAAGCTTCGTGGTGCATTTCGACGGATTTTACTTCAGTAGTAATGTTTGCTGGTGCGAAGACGACAACCATACCAGGTTTCAAAATTCCTGTTTCCACACGACCAACTGGTACTGTTCCAATACCACCAATTTTGTAAACATCCTAAACAAATTTAACAATTAATAAAAATAAAATGAATATTTATAATAATTAAACAATAGGATACAATCAGAAAAGATTAAGCCATTAATTCTACATGAAAATTAAGAAAATGTTTCTCATCACCTTCATTGATAAACAATAATAATTATTACAATTATTGTATAAGAACGGTAACTGCATACGTAAAACTGTGTACAGCAATGATTTTTACAAAATATGAAGTGAAAGAAAAAGATTTGTACTTGCCTGTAATGGAAGACGAAGTGGTTTTTCAGTTGGACGACTTGGTGGTAAAATGGCATCAAGGGCATCGATAAGTGTTTTTCCATCAGCTTTACCTTCTTTACGTTCAATGTTCCATCCTTTGAACCAACCCATCTTTGTGGATGCTTCCAACATGTTGTCACCGTGCCATCCGGAAATAGGAACAAATACAACAGCAGCAGGGTTGTATCCAATCTTCTTGATGTAGGAGGAAACTTCTTTCTTGATTTCTTCAAAACGAGGTTCAGAGTATGGTGGTTCAGTAGAGTCCATTTTATTAACACCGACGATCAATTGTCTCACACCCAAAGTGAAAGCAAGAAGAGCATGTTCACGAGTTTGGCCATTCTTTGAAATACCAGCTTCAAATTCACCAGTACCAGCAGCAACAATCAATACGGCACAATCGGCCTGAGAAGTTCCCGTAATCATGTTCTTGATGAAATCTCTGTGTCCAGGTGCATCGATGATTGTAACGTAATATTTAGCAGTTTCAAATTTCCACAAGGCGATGTCAATGGTGATACCACGTTCACGTTCTGCTTTCAATTTATCCAAAACCCAGGCATACTTGAAGGAACCTTTTCCCATTTCTTGGGCTTCCTTCTCGAATTTTTCAATGGTACGCTTGTCGATACCACCACATTTGTAGATCAAATGTCCGGTGGTTGTAGATTTACCAGAATCTACGTGACCGATCACGACGATATTAATATGAACCTTTTCTTTACCCATGTTCAACTATTAAAGGAGAGAAATACATTAAAATTAAGTAGAATACAATTTATAACGGTTAACGATGCAAAAAAAAACTCACATGAAGACTACACGATTTAAAAAAAAATTATGACCGTTACGAAATATTGAATACGTTAAAACAATTTAATAAAAAATGCCTCAAGCGGTACAAAAGACGAAATACATGAATTCAACATATGGCTAACATGGCGGCTTATTACACGTACACGTGGTGAGCCTATCATGTTTTCCATTAAATTACGATTAATAAATCTTCAAAAAGCTACTAAATGCACGCGAAATAAATAAAGTAATTTAATTTAGTTGTCAATTACTTAAAATTAACTGAAATTAATGAATCACTCACCGGTGTTTATGAAACTTAGGAGCTCTAAACTCTGAGGCGACCGCACTGCACGAAGTTTCAGACAGAAAGGAAGAACGAACGCAACTACCCGTACATATCCCGTACTAATAATACGTCATATCCGGAAATTAACTACCAACATCTATCGTCGAAAAATGCAACTAACAATTCAATTTATAGCGGGAAACGATTATTTAATAACAATGTTTCTTTACATTATTTTTATTATATAATTGTTGTAATGGACACATTATGAAGAATTATAAATGTAAAAATATAGTCTTTTTAATTTGTGCGTTATATTTTTAATTAATCTACAAAGGTTAGTTTTTGAAATAGGTTATTTACAACCAACCTGATCAAAAAAACAAATTAAATTATTTAATTCATGTTATGGACAAGTTATGTTTAAATAAACATCTCATCTTATATAATTTAAAGCAAAACCTGTCTTATTATCATTTATGGCCCTTTGCACCTGTAACGATTAAATGTTAAACGAAAATTAAATCGTTAAACTATTTGCGCCAGTCTGTAATTGCCAGTTAAATTGGCTCTAAACTAAACCCTACTTGTTTCACGGTTTAACTTGTATTTAACAGTAAAGTGTCATTTTTGAAAAGACAGAATGAGACGGTACGACTTCAGTAATTAATTTTAATCGGAAGTTTACTAAACCGAAATTTTAACTTATTACAGGTGCAAACGGCCATTACTTATTTATATATTTATCATATGTTGATCTGATGATTTTAAAAAATAAATACAACATAAAAAGTAATTTTAAAATACTTTTATTCTCAACAACATTTTGTACATCAAAAATAAGGCACAAACCTTTTTAAAGGCAAATATAAGGCCACAAAGTTCATTTTATAAATGTATAAAAAAATATTGTGAAATACTTAACTATAAATATATTAAATATTTACATAATATCAAACAAGTGTACAAGTAAATCAAAATTTCCATTTACGTGTTCAAATAAAATTATAATTAAAATTTATTGGAATTCGTTTGAATCCCTACAATTTTATTAAAACTGTGATTAATTTCCGTTGAATCATTTGACTTGCAGAAATTAAAGTCTCAACTAATTTTTAAAACGATTAAACTGATAACACAAAACAACAGATAACAAAAATCTAACGCAAATATTTGCAACAACTAAAATACCTCTTATCTATAGATAATGCAACAATACTGCGTTTTCAAATAAAAATAAAACATTTCTTCTAAGACATAGACTCTTGAGCTATAAATATTTATTTTTAACAATTTATACTAAAGTAGCTGTTGAACGTGTTCTCGACGCTGGTCTATTTCCATTATTATTTTCAATTCTGTGCTCATGATTTTGATACCATGCATTCATTTCTGCCGAAAAGTTTTCAGCGACATTTGAGGTTAGCTGACTGAGATCAAGACTTGCATTTAACGACGTCGGGCTTCCTATACTTCCAAGATTTGAATTACTGAAAAAGAAAAAATCTCATTTGTATATACATTATCTTATATACAATATCTTACTTGATAGGACTAAATGGTTGACATTTCATTGGTTGTAAAGGTTGATAAATTCCTTTATGTATAACACTAGAATCATCTTGAAAATTTTCATTTAAATTCCTCTGTACATTTGGTGATGGTAATTGTGGCGATGGTAATTGTCTAAATCCAACACTAGCCTTCCTGCGTTCTTTCATTTCATCATGCTTAACAGGTGATTTTTTAAATTTTGTTGAATATTTATAAAAATCAGACATTTCAAACGGCTTTGTCTCTTCATGATATGGCTTTAATTGTCCGGCTTGTACCACCATGCAATTTTTAGGTATATTGTTGTTAAACAATTCTATGTTTGGTTCTTGAATTCGTGGGGAAGGATTTGATTCTGCTGGTATTTCTAATATAGGTTTTGGGGTTTGAGGTGAAGGTAAATTTATTGTTGCTGATTCCATATATTTGACATCTGGGGATATGGATGGAAGTGTCGAGTGTGATCTCGGAATTCTTAAAGTTGATACTGGATCATCTAAAGATGTTTCATACCATTCTTTTTGCTTTTGTTTACGAGCTACAGTGTTCAGTTCATTGAAACTATGAGTTTCACTTCCACAAGACGAATTGTCATCATTTGGCCACACATTATCAACTGTTTGACCTCCAACACTACCTAATGATTGAGTTCTAACCAATTGACAATCTTGTCGACTTCTAATGACATTCTGTAAAAACAAATACATTCAATATGAATAGCAACTGTATTAATTAATTAAAAAAGTAATTACTTACCGGTTGTATTTGTACAGGCACGCTCCTTACAGGTTCGGCGTATGAAGGTACTGAAGCAATTGTAGCTGACTTAGGATCTACATTTGGTGAAATGCGTTTGTGTAATCTTTTATTTTTTCTGCGATCCAAACTGCCACATCTAGAAATAACAAAGTCAAAAATGCTTATTATTTATTATTATTGGATTACCTTTTATCATTTTGATAAATACTATCAATATTAGCTGCGTTACACCAAACCAATTCACCATTTTCTGACTGTTTCCAATAACCACCTAATCCTGAAGTCATGACGTCATATTCATACTGTTGATGAGGTTGTATTTGATGTGGGTTTACAGCATGTAATTGCTGTTCATTGTTGTAATACTGACTATAATTCATTTGTCCATGTATAGTGTGAAACGGAAAATTTATTTTATGACTGGAATTACTACTAGCACTAGGACTTGCTTGTCTTTGATTATGAATTAAATGGTTATTATTATACTGATGATAATCATGAAGTGGTCGATGAACATCTTGTGGATTCATATCATAATTAACTGATGGAGGAATTTGTGAATAAATATGATTAGGTATTGGTGAGTATTGCATGCCCAACTGCTGGTGTATGTTTGGATTTGATTGGGAATTAATAAACTGACCCTGAACATGCGTTTCGGAATTACTATCCCGTCTACAAAAAACAAATAAAAAAAAATCTTACATTATTCATGATTTACCTTTCAACACAATTCTTAAAGTTGAGTTTATGGAAATTCGTAATTAAAGCTTCGTCATGTCTTAATGGTGCATTTTCGGTGTGGAGACTATTGTCAGAATTGCGATATGCCAATTTTGGATGACTTGAGAATCGATGTTCTGTATTTTCGATCGTACTTATTGGATGTTGAAGAGATCGCATACTGTGTCGTAAAACTGATTTCCCAAACATTTCATTCATGTTGACGTTAACAGACACTGAGTCTTCTATTAAAAAACAAATGATTTATTTATAATCTTATTGTATTTCTACAAATTACCTTGATCTGATGGTCTGGGTTTTTTCTTCTGTTTTTGTTGTTGGTTATAACTTGGGGAAGATGAAAGTTGTGACATCTGCATCCTTGCTTTACGATGTGTTAATTTATTTTCCAAAATATTGTATTGTTCTTTATGTTGGTTATATTGGGACATGTGTTGACGTTTTAATGTCTAAAAATATATATATAAATTTCTTGATGAACAACTTACTTACTTACACAAAATCACATTAATATATAAATGAGATTGTTAACTTACTTTTGCATTAGCTTCACTGGCAAGACCCAAAGCTGCTTCTGCCATATTAGCATGTACTTGCATTTGTAATTCTATGGATGCCATCGATTCCTCTTCATCGTTAATATTGTTGATGAGATTTTGCGGTATTTGAAAAGTTGTACCAACTTTTCTTCGAAATGTTGGTGGTGATTCTCCAGGCTCTAAAGGCATTTCTAAAGGCATTATGCCAGTTAATTCTGCTTCTTTTAAACATAGCTGTCGTAATTCCTGATTTCTTTTTGCTAAAGTCTCTTCGATTGTTTTCCGTCTATCTTGTAAAGTAGCTAAACGAGACACGTTTGGATTACTACTAGCCCCCATCTTAAGACTTTTATTGTCGTCAACATTTACTCCATCGTCTAAAATCAACATTTGATCAATCACAACAAAAAAATGTTTGGTTAACGTACCCATCATTTGTAATGTCATTTGTTCGAATATTTTCGTGCCATTTTAATAAATTGCTTTGTGGGAACAGTTTCGTAAAATTACATTTTTCTAATCATTGATAAGTCATAAATATTTCAGGAAATCTTATCGTTGAATAACAGTATATATTAAACTAATCAACGAAGTTGCTTTTCATTGCCAACTGTCCATCTGCAAAAAAAAGTTTACCGTAGCTAATTTCTCATTATTGACATTGTGGTGTTTTCAAATGCAAACGAGTAAGATTTCCTTTTCATTTAAATTTGTTTTATAAAATTTTACAAGTAACGTCATCTTTACAAGTTCATTTTCAGTTAATTCCTTTCTGTATTCATAACCTTCCTTTATTTAAAATAATTTTTACTTCCACAGGATGGAAATACACACTTGTTTCAATTGTAGACATATTGAAGTCGTTCTATTAAAGAGAATTAAATGGTAAATTAAAATTTTAAAAACATTCAGTTTCAAATTTTAATTTTTTAGGTTTGACTTACTAAATGCTGAAAATATATCCTTGCATACTGCTTTAATATCGGCAAGTAAACAAATACATAATTTAATGACCAAAATCGCAAATCTTCAATCAATAACCATTAATGACCAGAGCGAAATTTTTAAATTGTACATGCAAGTTGAAACCCATAAGGTAATTAACTGCTTTATGTAAAAAAAAAAAAAAATTTGAAATAATTTTCAGTATGAAAATAAAATAAATGAAGAAGCCAGTGATGAAAAATTATTGTCTTTAATGGATTACCAGAAAAGAATAAATGATGAACAAATTGATTTACTAATTTGTGAAAAAGATATTTCTTTAAAGCAATTTGATAAACAAGCAACAAAATTGAATGATCACATTAAAGTTTTGTTGGAAGAGTATGGATTATTTTATGTAAAAAAAATCATTTCGGTAAAATTCTATTTTTTAGATTAGATTTGTGCAGAAAAGAATTGTTTAAAAGGAACAATGAAAATTTAAATGATAGGAAGTTATTTCACGAAACTATTGACAATATCAAACAAGAAAACCAAAAATATTTTATTGAAATTCGAAAAGAAAACATGTCGAAAGCTTATGAAAAAATCAAAACAAAAACAGAAAATATGTTGAAAAAGCAAACTGAACAATTGGAGCAGCGAGATGAGTTAATAAAATTATTGAAAGAGCAACAAGAAGTTATGAAAATACAAATAGAAACTTTATTGTCAGATAACGAAACAATTACAAACAAATTTAATGTTAGTTAAGTCATTGTTTTATTAAAGTTTTACATGTTGTGTTTTAGAATAAAATAATTAAACTGAAAGAACATTTAAAGAGATCACGTGAAAAATATTTGATTTTGGAAAAAAGGCGGCGGTTAGACATGGAAGGGTATCAGTCAGATGTCAAATTACTTAAAAAAGAATTTGAAAATTTGAAAATTAGCGACAAAATAAAAGTTGTTGAAATGAAGGAAAAAATTGCAAATTTAGAAGAGAAAATCGTTAAAATATAAATAAATTAATTTATAATATTAACGGGACATTTTTCGCAACGTATTTATGTGTGTATGTATATTGATGTGGTAGGTCTATAGAACATACAATTAGGACATACAATTTAGATATGTGTAACTTTTAAGTGTACAAATGTACGAATGAGTTAAGTGTTGATGAAATGTAATTATCTATTAAATAATTTTTTACAAATGCAACTTTTATTTACATGTAGTTTACCTTGCTGTTTCATTGATTTGGTATAAATATGCTTGCTGTATGTGCCACATATTCACGTCGTAAAGTAAACAAAATTATTTTAAAGAAATTTGTCGTTAACTTCCTTATTATAAAATTCTAAAACGTTGTATTATACAATTGTGATTTATAAATTTTATACTTCATGTTTATAGTTTCCTTGATTCCTTCATCAGCTGTCATAAGTGGTCGTGTTTTAGCCTCTGGTTGTAGCTTTGTAGCTACTGTACGCGTTTTAAAATTTAGTTTTGTGAACATGTAACTGGAGATAGTGCAAAACACTTATTTATCTATTACAGGGATATATTGGTGTGTGTATTGATTTTTTTGGTAAGTTCTGTTGATTATTTTCATTGATAATTTATTTATAATTGGTTGACATTTCCTACCCTCTTAAATAATGCACATCAAACCTAGGTTTTTATAAATATTTAAGTTATCTCTTATAGGATGATTAATTGGCTTTATGTAAATTATCATTTCTGGATTGTTTATACGTTTATAAGGTCACGTGTAATTATGAATGTTTGTAGATTTAAATTAAATTTATTATGTAATTTTAAATTCAATTTAAATGGTTACTGTGGTTTTTGTTATCAAAGTGGGAAATGAATAAATTTGAATGATATCATAATGCCTTTAATTTTAAATTTTGTCGTAAATACGTGATGGATGATGCTAATAGGTATGTATGCCTTTGTGTAATTTGTAAAATGTTTAACAGAATTTTTCAAAACTGTTTTATTGCAAAAACTTGATGAAAATGTATACATTAATATAAATGTATTTTTCAGTTTTAGAAATTTTAGGTTAATTTTGTAATTTTCAGACTAATTGCAGCAATGGAGCTTTCTCACAGCTTAACATTAAACGAAGAAGCATTAGCTCAGATCCCACCAGCTAAAAAACCAGTATTTGTTTTTGAATGGTTACGATTTCTAGATAAAGTTTTAGTTGCTGCACAAAAGGTATTATCTTTTTCATTAAATTCATATATCTGTACATGCAATTTATTAGAGTGACATAAAAGGATGTCAAAAGAAACTAGTGGAGCAGTTAATGAATCACATACAAGAATCTCCAGGGCCTCCAACTCGAAAGCTTATTGCTAGATGTCTGGCAACTTTATTTTCAGTCGGTGATACATTTCTTTTATTCGATACAGTTAATAAATGCAACGATTTGTTAAAAAACAAAGATGACTCACCAAGCTTTTTACCAACGAGATTGTAAGTAATCTAAAATAAGATGACATTGCTTTAATTTAAATTTAAGAGCCGCCATTTGTTGTGTGGGGACCATGTATGAAAAATTAGGACGAATGATGGGTAGATCTTATGAGGAAACTGTACAAATTTTAATACGTTCGCTACGAAGTGCTGAATCACAAACTCGAATAGAAATCATGCTTACATTGGAGAAGGTTTGTGCCGGTATGGGTAGTGCCATAAATAACGTGCATAAAGAAATATACAAAGCAGCAAGGCCTTGTTTGATTGATCGGGTTATGGCCGTAAGATGTGCATCAACACGTTGTTTATTGGAAATGTTGAATCATGCTCCATTTTTGTATACAACAGAATTGGAAAGCTTGGCAACTTTGTGTTTTAGAGCTTTTGATGGCTCAAATTATGAAGTTAGATGTTCTGTTGCTAAACTATTGGGAGCATTAATGGCTATGACTCAACAGAATCAAAAAACCACTCAGACAAGTAATTTCACAATTTGTTCATTATTCAATTTGATTGATTTATCCTTTACAGCTTCACTCCAATTAAAAGGTTTCAAATTGGTGTCGTTAGATGAAGCATTGAGTATCTTAATGTCAGGATTTTTACGTGGTGGTGTGGGATTCTTAAAGGGAACTGGTGAAATAATTAAAGGCAGTTCTGGTGTCAATCGGGAAGTGCGAGTTGGAGTCACACATGTAACTATTACATTATTAAAAAATTTTACGTTAGTATTTCAATTTTAGGCTTATGTTACTTTTGTTACAATTTTGGGAAGTGTTTGGTTGGAACGAAATATAAAAACAATTTTAACACACGTGTTGTATTTAGTTGCTAACCCTAAAGCAGCTTCATCCCATGTAGATGCGGTGTATTCGAGGAAATGTATCAATTTCATTTTACGTAGCATTTTGGGTAAAATGTTGGGAGAGAAAGCTCAAACGTCAGCCTGTAAAGAAATTGCTCAAATTATGGTCAAAGAAATGAATACAATTGATTTTAACCCAGAAAATGCTAAAGATTTGAATCAAGAGACTTTGTTTAGTCAACATCTTTTAGTTTGTGCTTTGCAAGAAATTGGGAGCTTGATATTAAGTCTTGGAACAACTGCTCATGATTTAATTACAGATCAATCACTAAGTAAGTTAATTTAATTACTTTATCGTTATTATTATTTTTATAAAATACAATACATGGTATAATTTGGATGCATTTACTTTAGTATATAAAAAAAAAATTTCTAAGCAAAATATTTTGAATATCAGTTTCTAAAGTTTCTAAAGTTTCTAAAAAGTTTAATTTTATAGATTTAATTGATGGTACAGTCAGTGTTTTGGTGCATCCATGTCAAGCAGCACGTTTGGCTGCTTCTTGGTGTTTACGGTGTATTTGTGTAGCAGTACCCAGTCAGATAACACCATTAATTGATAAATTCGTCAATGGAATTGAGGAACTGAGAACGTCACCAGAAGCAATTGCTGGTTACAGTGGTGCATTAGCGGCTGTTTTAGGAGGTGTTCGTTTATCACCATTGGGTGTTCCCCACACCAAAGGAAAAGTAATTTTTAACACAGCTGAAGAATTATTGAGAAGTGCAAGTCAAAATAGTCGACTGTCTTTAAATCGAACCCAAGCTGGATGGTTACTTATTGGTGCAATAATGACGTTGGGTGTTCCTGTCGTTCGCGGATTATTACCGAGAATGTTGCTTTTATGGCGAAATTCGTTTCCTAGATCTACAAAAGAATTAGACTCGGAAAAAGCTCGAGGTGATGCATTTACTTGGCAAGTTACTTTAGAAGGTCGAGCCGGGGCTTTATCAGCTATGCATTCTTTCATACAAAATTGCCCAGAATTGGTTACTGAAGATATAATTAGAAGATTACTTACACCCATTGAATCAGCTCTTGCTATGCTTACAAAGTATTTTTATAATAGTCATTTTACACAGACATTATTATTACTATTTTTAGTATTTCAAATATTTTGAAGAGTTACGGACAACAATTGAAAGCACCAGCAGCGATGGTTCGGTTAAGGTTATATGAAACTTTATTATTGTTGCCTCCACAATCATTCGAAGGTAAGTTTTATTTGTTATAAAATTTAAATTAAAAAAAAAATTTTAGGTTCTTACACACATTTGCTAAGAATGCTTGTTGCTGAATTTACCTTAACGGAAAATCCAGCAAACACAACTACATCTCAACTCAGGACGATGTGCCATGCAGATGATTCAGTTATTTTAGGAACGTGGCTGCAGGAAACTGATCATAGAACAATCGAAGATCAGGTAATTATTATTTATAGGAGCAATTTTGTTTTTATAATGATATAATCAGTATTTAAAAATGCATTTAAATGCATGAATTTTTCCAAGATGGAACCTAATCGGAGGGCTGATGGTGAACATGTGAGTAATTGTGGAATTATCTGGTTTTATTTTTTTACGTTGCCAGAGTTGCCTATTTTTTGTTTTCATTGATGGGATTCCACAAAGTTACATGTTGTCTAACATTAAGGCATTTTAAAATTTTTAGTTCTTGATATAAAATTGATGAAAAATTAAATAGGAAATCCCTAATATATTGTGTGTGTGGTTAATAATTACTAATAATTTTTGTTTGTTTTTTTTTTAATTTAATAAAATTCCGCAGTTACAACCAAACAGTGCAGCTGGTTCTGGAGCTTTAGAACATGACCCTTGTTGTTTATATCGTAATTTATTACCTGTAAGTATACAGCTAATATAATTTCATTTTATGTTTTTGTCAAATTGTCATCACATTTATTTTTAGGGTGAAAATGCACCAGGACCATTACCATTAGGTGTTGGAGTGATTGATATGTCTGTGTTATTATTTGGCCAAATTTTTCCTAGAGTAGCTAATAAGCATCGTTTGCAAATGATAGATCATTTCACGGAATGTATAAAACATGCAAAGAGCTCACGGCAAGAAGCTGTTCAGATGAACGTTTTTACCGCGTTATTGAGTGGTTTGAAAGGTTTAACCGAAGTAAAAATGAATTTTGGCCAAGAAGATGTTAAAAAAGCTGCTGCTAATTTAATAATTGGTGCTTTGACATCAAGCAATCCAATATTGAGGTGTGCATCTGGTGAAGCTGTGGGACGTATGGCACAAGTTGTTTCTGATTCGAGGTTCACAGCAGAGTTAGCACAAACAAGTTTTGATCGTTTGAAATCAGCCAGAGATGTTGCTAGTCGCACTGGACATTCTTTAGCACTTGGTTGTTTGCATAGATACGTTGGAGGTATGGGATCAAGTCAACATTTAAACACAAGCGTGTCGATTCTTTTGGCTCTGGCACAAGACCAAACGTCACCAGTTGTTCAAGTTTGGTCTTTGCATGCGTTGGCATTGATTGCAGATTCAGGTGGTCCGATGTTTAGAGGTTATGTTGAACCTAGTTTGTCATTGGCTTTGAAGTTGTTATTAAATGTCCCTCAGTCTTATATTGATGTACACCAATGTATTGGAAAAGTATTGTCTGCTTTGATAACTACGATTGGGCCAGAATTACAAGGAAATACCACAACTATATCTATGACTCGATCATCATTTTTATGTGCTTGTGCTATAATGCAAGACCACCAAGATGCTTTAGTACAAGCTGAAGCCACTGGATGCTTACAACAACTTCATCTTTTTGCTCCTAGACATGTTAATTTGTCATCATTAGTCCCCACATTATGTGTAAGCTTTGAAAATATTTGGAAATTTTTGGTTTCTTGTTAACAGTCCAATAATCACCATAGAAATCAAGAATTTTCATTAGTATCGTAAAATATTTTTTGTTTGTTTATTATGTTGTGTTTTTAGAGGACTTTATCTAGTAATCATTTATTGCTGAGAAAGGCTGCAATATCGTGTCTTCGACAATTGGCTCAACGTGAAGCAAAAGAAGTGTGTGAGCATGCCATGACTTTAGCTAGTGAAAGTCGTGATTCAGACACAGTTGAAGGTTTACTAATCACGGAATCAGGCTTACCGGGAGTTTTATTCAGCATGTTAGACACGGAGACTGACGCAGGTTTAATTAAAGATATTCACGATACTCTAACAAGTATGTTGCAAATGTTAGCGGCTGATAATTTATCTCAATGGTTGGGATTATGTAAAGACGTTTTGACAGTTGCGACTGATACTAACAATTCTGAAGATCAGTTGAGTTTAACAGCAACTGATGGTGATGAAAATGAAGAAAACGAAGATGATCAAGAAGAGTTTCACGCTGATGATGATACCTTGACACATCCTGCTGTACAACCACGTTGGCCAACTCGAGTTTTTGCAGCAGAATGTGTTAGACGTATCATAACTGCATGTGAATGTAATAAAAGTGCACATTTTGATTTGATTTTGGCAAAAGATATGCAATTAAGTAAAGGAAAATGTGATTTCTTGGTATTGCATCTTTCTGATTTGATTAGAATGGCTTTCATAGCGGCGACTAGTGATTCAGATCCTTTACGTTTGGAAGGTTTAAAAACATTACAAGAAGTAATCGAAAAATTTGCTAAAGTTCCTGAGCCAGAATTTCCTGGGCATTTACTGTTAGAGCAATTCCAAGCCCAAGTTGGTGCTGCTTTGCGACCTGCTTTTTCACCTGACACTTCCTCACATGTAACAGCTGCTGCTTGTGAAGTGTGTTCGACTTGGATTGGTTCTAGTGTCGCTAGAGATTTGAATGATTTAAGAAGAGTACACCAATTACTTGTGTCTTCACTTACGAAATTACAAGTTAAAACAAGTACCATGCAACTTTATAATGAGAGTTTGGCTACTTTAGAAAAATTGGCTATTTTGAAAGCATGGGCTGAAGTTTATATCGTCGCAATGAATGAAAATGGTTCGGATCCATCATCTTTAGATTTAGTGAAAACAAATTCCAGTGCAGACGATGAGTTTGGTGATTTTGAATATCGTGGTGAAAGTTTGTTGACGTTGGTTCAACCAGAATTGGTTAGTTTGTCACAACATTGGTTGGCAGCATTACGGGATCACGCTTTATTATCTCTGCCATCTGGTAAGTTAAAATGTATTGTTGAAATTATTTTAATTTTAAGTAGAATTTGCAAGTCAGTTGCCTCATGATGGTGGGGCATTTTATACAAATGACACTATGGAATCATCAAGACCACATTATGCAGCTTCTTGGCCACCTATTTTACATGCTGCTGCTCTTTGGATTAATGCAGGGACTTCGCAAATTATTGAAAATTCAGATGTAAATAACGATAATGTTGTAAACAACAACCCTTTGGAAACAGGAAGTGATAAATTTCATTTATTATTTGGTAAGAATTTTCCATTTCGTGATTATAGTTCATAACTTTTTATTCATATAGGTATTTGTATGGAAGCGTTGTGCAGCCCACGTTCCGTCGAGCCCCTAGAAAGTATCATAACTTGCTTACAAGCGTTATACACATTGACTGACTCGACATGGGCTAGGGAGTTATTAATGGTAAATAGATCATTAGGAATTGAATTATGCAACGTATTACATAGATTATTACTCACGCGTGATAATCATACAGCTCAGCTTTTATGCATGAATGTTCTAAAACAAGTAATAAAAGCAGCTCAAGAACATTTGGATGTGGTTAAAAGTAAGAAATTAAAAGAACTGCCTCCAACAAATGAAGAAATAAGCATCGAAATCGATTTATTAGGCGAAGGGGGCGATTTAGGTGAAATATTACCAGGAAAATCACTTGTGTTTGCTGTATTAGAAGTGTGTTTGTGTTTAGTCGTCAGACAATTACCTGCATTAAGTCCAACACCAAATTCCACCATAATTACTTCATTGAGAGTTACCCAACAGTTGGAAGATTCCAGTCGGCTTATATCAGCTGCAGTATCAACCATGGAAAATTTACATAAATTATGTTCGCCCAAAGGTGCTACATCAATTTTACCAACAATATTATACCTAACAACTGGTATTATAAAAGAAATGGCGACGAAAAACATAAATGATGCTACAGTCCTAGCCAACAATCCCGCTGTTCAATCAGCATTACACTGTTTGAAAATACTATCCACTGATCCATATTGTCGGAATGAAAATGTTGGTGATGAATGGCAAAAATTATTGCAAAGTGCTTTAGCAAAAGTCATTGATTTGGCAAAAACAGGAAGTGAGGAAGCCAAGCTGGATGAAGTTACCATGATGTTAGCAATAGGGGTTTTTGTTTTAAATTCACCATCTAAAGTTGTAGCAGCCCCAAATTTGCAATATCCATGTATAAATCATTTTAGGTAAGAAAGGTTATTTATTCAAATAATATATTTATTGTTATTAACTTTAGACAATGTCTACAAAGTTCTAATTTAACAGTACGTTTAAAATGTATCCAAACTTTGAAGTCGATATTTTCCCACAAAGATCGAGCACTTGCTACACCATATATACATGCTCTAGCTCCCAGATTGGTTGAATTTTTATATTCTGATAGTGCTAGGAATATATTTTCTAATGGAGAACTGTCAATAACTTTGGAAACAATTGTTACAGTTGAATCTCTCATAGCTTTAGCAGAGCCACAAAATCGTAAGTGACTTTTTTATTTTTAATTCAAACAATTCAATTTTTCTTTTAATTATGCTACATAGGAGATATTTTGCAAGGCAAGTATTTATATAATTAATTATTACCAGTTAATGTTTACCTTTTTAGGCATACAGATGCTTATGTTGTTGGTTCCTATATTGATAAGTTACTTGTTAGAGGGACAAGCGTTGAGATCCGCTAATAAATTTTCCTTAACTTTACATGAAGTTAGCTTACAATGGTTAATGAAAATCGGACCCAAATATCCTCAGGTTGCATTATAGATTGTGTAGGTTGTTTATTAATTTTTGAATTTAGGAATTTAAGAAATTAATGGGGCAGTCAAGTGAGCTGAAAATACGATTGGAAAGTGCCATCAAATCGAATCAACAGTCTATACAGCGTAATAAAACTGACGTGAATACCAATAAACCTTCACTAAATCAACCTCCTTCAATTAAATTGAAAACCGATTTTAGTAACTTCTCTTAATTTTTTTACAATGAAATTTTCGTGCTTCCTTTGTTTTTAATTTATAACCACTATTTGTGGAGTTTCCATGATTGTATATGCATTTATTCTCAATTTAGTTTAATTTATGAAATCGATGACAAACGTATTTAAATGATGTAACTTGATGAATGTGTAGTATATTAGTCATTTAGAAGGTTTTACATTTTTTGTATATATTTACACTAATTAAAAGATGTATTGACTGAATTATTTTTAAATTTTAGTACATTTCTTTTTCATCGAGAAAGTTGTGTAGTTTCTATATTAAAATTGTAAATGTATTTATTTATATTAGAAGTGGATAACGCAATAAAATTTAAATAGAGTTCCTGTCTTTATTTATGCAATTCCAATATGAAATAAACTTGATATATAAAATTATTGCTTTTGTGTAATCCAGAACTCTTAGATCCTCACTGTTTGTTGAAATCAAGAATTTCCATTAACTAGAGCCGTGAAAGCATATTTGTATTTAATTGTTATGTTCTTTTTTACTATACAATATGCACTATAAATTTTGAATCGAAAAGCAATAAAAAAGAAGTCACATGTAGCGCCGCCTAACGATGGATGTCTAGAAACATTATTAAGAAAAATCACCACCAGAGGACAAAAAGATATAGAATACAAAATATCTGCGCGAAATTTATTGATTAAATCAGTTACAAAATGCCTGTTGAAAATTTAGAAGAAGAAGGTCTTGAGAAAAATCCAAATTTAGAGCTAGCGCAATTAAAATATTTGCTATACTCGCATCAAAAAAATGACAAGCAAATTATTAACATTATATTGGAAGCTATTAAAAAAGATAGTAAGTAATTAAACTTTACGTATATTTTTTTAAATGTAATTTTTAAGACATGGCACCATGGTACGAATTATTATGTGAAGATCTAGAATGGAAAAGAGATGAAAATTTGCTTTTAAGTATGAAATTGGAGAACGAAACACAATTAAAAAAGTTAGATGAAGTGGTTGAAGATGCTGAAAAGAATTTGGGCGAAATGGAAGTGAGGGAAGCTTATTTAAAAAAAGCGGAATATTATAGCCGTATAGGAGACAAAAAGAATGCTTTGAGTGTGTTCCGACGTACATATGAAAAGACAGTATCATTAGGACATCGACTCGATATTGTTTTTCATAACATACGATTGGGATTATTTTTTATGGACCATGAAGTGATAACTACGAACATAGAAAAAGCAAAAAGGTAAAAGATTACTTTTAAGACTTTTATAAAATTGCTAATTTTAGTTTGATTGAAGAAGGTGGTGATTGGGACCGTCGCAATCGCTTGAAAGTTTATCAAGGTGTTTATAGCATTGCTGTCCGAGACTTCAAAACTGCTTGCAAGTTATTCTTGGATACAATTAGTACTTTTACATCCTATGAACTTATGGATTATGTTACGTTTGTTAAATACACTGTTTACGTTTCCGCCATAGCTTTACCTAGAAATCAGCTGCGTGATAAGGTTTCTATTAATGTCTGTTGTTGATACTTTCTTGGCATTGACAATTTTAGATCATTAAAGGATCAGAAATTTTGGAAGTATTACATTCTAATCCAGAAGTGAAAACATATGTGTTCTCACTTTACAATTGCCATTATTCGGAATTCTTCGTCAATCTTGGTAACTATGTTAAATAAACACGACTTTTTATTTAAGTTCGATTTTAGCTAATGTCGAGATGTTGATGCAGAAAGATTATTTATTTCATCCACATTATCGATATTACGTTAGAGAAATGAAGATACTGGCATATTCACAACTTCTGGAATCTTATAGGTCATTAACGTTGGCATATATGTCTGAGCAATTTGGTGTATCTGTTGATTACATTGACGAGTAAGGTATGATTGTGGATGCGTTTTTTTATTATTAATTATTATTTTAGCGAATTGTCACGATTTATCGCAGCTGGTAGACTTCATTGTCAAATTGATCGTGTTGGAGGGATTGTCGAAACTAACAGACCTGATAACAAAAATGCACAGTTTCAATCAGTTCTTAAACAAGGCGATCTACTACTCAATAGAGTTCAGAAACTGTCTAGAGTAATTAATATTTAAAAGTACTGTACTTTTTTGTCTGTATTTAGCATTAACAGTTATAAATAAAATAAATAAATGTGGTTTTTTATTTATTTATGTTACAAGTAAAAAAATAAGATTTGAAATCAAACTTAACAAACACTATGAATAGTTAAACACAACACAACACAACACTTAAACTAAATAAATTTTTAACAAAAAATAAATCACCGACAATATGATTTTCGCCGATTTTATTACAAAAATCAAACAAGAAATGAAATAATGTAAAGGTTTGCATCGGATGGTATGAATGGACCAGATGAATCGTGCAAAAATTTACGTTTCTTTATGTACACATAATTTAATGAGATGTCACATAATCAGATTTGCGATTCTTTAATAAGAATTAAAATCCATCCCATCCAAACATGTGTGCACTTAACAAGACTAAAGTAATGAAATTATATAATAAATAAATAAAACATGAATGGAGGCAGTTTACAAATAAATCTAACATAAAATCATGTTAAAACAGTTAAAGAAACAGGAACGTGTGAAATAATAATATACATTTTAATTTGTAGGAAACGCATGATTGATTGGAAATTTTGCAACATATTCCAAGTTAGGAATGCACATTTTTGAGTGCTTTTTGATGAAATCCTTCCAAATGGTAGCTTTATCTTGTTCATTGTGATGAAAATATGAACCCCATCGGTTAGAAATTAAAAACTGTTTGTCATCATGGTCTTGCTTATGTCCAAAAACACCCTCTGCTTGTAGTTCCTCACAGACGGCAATAGTATCACAGTCGGTATGAACGGCAGGTGCATAAACATCTTGAACCAAGTTGTCCCCAATGTACACAACTTTCAATTTTTCTTTTTTCACGTGTTTTTTAAAAAATTCCAATAAACCCTTCCAATTACCATACATGTATTCACCACCTAGTTCCAAATCTTCGATCTTTACATTGTCAGTTTCCTCATCACCGTGCAAGCCAATAAATGGTCGATCAGTTGTGAAGAAACCCGGTTTCTTAGCAAAATAGACCATAACATCAAAAAGCTGCTTCCAGTTTGGGCCCATTGAGTTTTCAGCTGTATGTGATGCAAAATCAACATTGGAGCCAGTAATCAAAAACAATAACTTGTTTTGTCTTTTTAATTCATGGAGCCAATCAAGCAAAGTGTCGCTACATTTATGGATGTAACATTCAGGACATGCTTTGATTTCTGGAAAATAACCACCTTTATCCAATTGAAAATGTTCTCGTTGGAACATATCTCTTAAAGCTTCCACTATATCTGGCCAAATATTGTATTCGGGTAGTTTGTTACTATTTTCTTCATCAAGAGTATCAACAGCTCGAGCAAATATCAATCCTGCAGGCATATCAAAATAATCTAATAATGTCCGCATTTGCTTGGAATAAGGACCATTCCATGTATATAATGGATCTTCTTTAAATATATCAGTGAGTTTCCATCGAGAATCTTTACCATAACATTCTTTGATTTGATCTCTCGTCATTTCTTTTGTACCGTGGCTGCTGTGCAAAATATATCCGTTTCGATCAATTCTTATGAGATTACCATTTTCTGTGTCGACTATTAGGCCTTTTACCATAAAATCGAGGTTTTCTTCGACTGGTTTCAATAAATGTTTACCAGAGTATCCCTTTTCTACCACTAAAAAATTTGCAAGGCTCTCATATTCCAATTTTACCATGTTGCTGATTTTATAACGACATATCGTATTGTCCAAATCGAAACCTATACAGTCATAATCACTAAATTTGAAGGTTTCGTTCGAATTTAATTGATCTGCAGAATTCCCTCTATATTTTTGTATAGTCGACGTTTTCATTCGAACATCACAAATTGGATACTTAAGCAACTTTTCTTTTTGTATAGTCACGTCATAAAATATCAACTTTTGCTTCAAACGTCGAAAAAGTCCAAGCATTACTTATTTTAATGTGCGTTTACAGAGAAAGAATGGGTATATCAACAATAAACGGCGTTGTGGGAATAAATTAATGTATTATAGATGAAGGAGCAAGCGTATCATTTAAGACTTTAAAATTTCTCAGAGTCTAACGTATACAAGACTGGGAGATTTACCAAATCGACTTATTTTTATTCCAATAAAAAATATCCAGATTTTTATTTATTGTTTCGGTCTACCTATCACTTTTCATTATTAATAAATAGAACACAAAAATAAATAACCTTGCATTTTTTTTTCAACTTACGAAACACGCAGCGTTGCCAACATGTAAATCCTAAAATCGGTAGTCATTCGTAAAAAATCGGTAGGTTCGAAAATTAGAGGCAGAAATGGGCAAAGAAAAATTTTATTGCTTAAATTTTGCGATACAGATATATAGGTTGGAGTTGGGTTCGCTCCGTGATAGACATTCAATCCAAAACTCCCTAAAGTAGTACGATTGGTCACCTTATGACTTATGACTGAAAAAAGGGCCCTAAAATCGGTAAGTGATAGTAGCAAATCGGTATATCGGTGCTTTCTAAATCGGTAGTGTTGGTGACTCTGGAAACATGAAACACCGATACCAACCATGCGTGCTTATCTGCATATATGGTGCTGTATTCTTTTCGATATTCTACTTAAACATATCTGAATAACATTTAACATGTTGTATTGCATTTATATAATGTTGTAAGCGTTGTTATTATTTATAAACATAAACAAAATTTTTCGTTTTTTTCATTGGGGTTGCTGCAGTATTGCATTGCATATGTACGAGACGCCACTGGTAGGATCATTCAATGCGTAACCAGTGGCGGAGTCGGTCGGAAATCTGGGTATTAAGAATTTAAATATTTATTTATAAAAGTAACATTTATTATTAAATTTTAATTAAATAGTAATAACATTAAAGACATGACACAAAATAAAATATTTTTAAATTTATTAATCAGAACGTTGAGACTCGTATTCCTGAAAATAATAATATTATTATTCATCTAGCAATCTAATTTAACTTACGTTTAATAATTGCTTAACTATCGGTGACATACATCTGACGCATACAATTTTACCGATACCATTTGCATTTTGTAAGCATTTACACTTCTGACATGAGCTTTGTTTAGCGGTCGTTGAAACAAACGAAGCCCATGACGTTTTCAATCGTTTATTTGCATTGTTATTCAAAATATCACCATCTGTAGCAGTTCCTGAAGTAGATAAAGCCAAACCAACACACATGTCTTTAATTTGATCGATAATCTAAAAAGTTCAATATTAGATATTGCAAATAACCAAGAATTGTTAACCTTTTCATTATTATTATTTGTTTCGAGTACACCTTGATTGTTTAGTAGTTTTTTAGTTGCATCAATTGTTAAAATATCTTTATTTATTTCAATAAATGGTCGAGGTTTTATTATATGCAATGTTATATCTTTTTCTCCAAACATATTAAATATCGAAGGGGAATCGTTCAATTCTTCACAAATATCACAATATGTTAATACAAACATTTTTGTAACAGCAGGTCTGAATGCCATTTCAGATGCGTATTTAATTGCATCTTCTACTGTGTATGTTTGTCTCAGAGTTTTTGTCAACGTGCTGTAATAAAAAAATTTATGTGTATTTAAAAAAATATACAGTGAGGACAAAAAGTAAGGAATATTTAAAATAAAAACGAACTCAACCGGTTTTTTAAAAAACGCTGAAACAGATCGATTTTTGATTTCAAAAATACACATTAATATGTGCGATTCATCTTCCGACTTTCATTTGTTTTGTAGTTATGACGTCATCAGAAAAAAAATAAATGACAACATAGATTTTTTTTTTGTGGAATCCGATAGTGATTTTTCTACCCTTTATGACCATGCAAAAAAATCATAAGGTTGCATAAAAAAATTCAGAGAAAAATCGAGCTGAAAATTTAATGTTGGGTGGGATTAAAGTACGAAATATTTAAAAAAAAGCGAACTCAACCGGTTTCTTTAAAAAACGCTGAAGCAGGTCGATTTTATTTTTTAAAAATACACATTAATACGTGCGATTAACCTGTCGACTTTCATTTGTTTTGTAGTTATGACGTCATCACAAGAAAATTTAAATGACGACATACATTTTTTTAGTGGAATCCGGTAGTGATTTTTCTACCCTTTACGACCGTGCAAAAAAATCATAAGGTTGCATAAAAAAAATTCTGAGAAAAATCGAGCTGAACATTATTATTACTATTATTATCATGGTATCTTGTTTATTCAATACGCTACAAAGGTTTTATGATAAAAACGGAAGGCACTTCAACAAGAAAGTTACGTACCGTTCATGGTCTGAATTATTTGTTATCTAGGATAATATCAACGTTAAATTTTCAGATGGATTTTTCTGAGAATTTTTTTTATGCAACCTTGTAATTTTTTTGCACGGTCATAAAGGGTAGAAAAATCACTATCGGATTCCACAAAAAAAATCTATGTTGTCATTTATTTTTTTTGTGATGACGTCATAACTACAAAACAAATGAAAGTCGCACATATTAATGTGTATTTTTGAAATCAAAAATCGACCTGTTTCAGCGTTTTTTAAAAAACCGGTTGAGTTCGTTTTTATTTTAAATATTCCTTACTTTTTGTCCTCACTGTATATAAAAAATATAAAGTACTTACATTGTTGTATTTAATTTAATGTTATTTCCTTTTGTCCAAATGTTATTGTCAAACGTATAAACATGTGGTTTATGTAGACCATCATACCCAACGAAAGCAAATCTATTATTTTTAAAGCCTTTTTTATTTAATGAAGCGTTTAATTTTTTCGTGAGATTTGTAATGACGTCGTTCAAACAATTTATTTGTTGTATGAAGACAACGTCTATAGATTTTGGGTTATGACCATCAAAGATTTGTTCTTGTGGACCAATACTAACACCGTTTTCTGATTTACAAGTAACTGAAATTAATTTTTCAGTCGTCATCGTAAGACAAATCGTACATACTTACCACAATTGTTTGGGATATTGACGTTCACATGTTGATTTTTACAACGTTCTTTATATGCAGCAGATGAGCGGCAAAACGTGGGTGTTAAAGTATCTCGTATATCCATAGTACACATATAATAATATGGTGTTGGGTCAATAATTTGGAAGCATGCCGATAATGACGAGCTACTATCCATGAACATTTTCTCGCATAACGTATTAAATAATTTATTAACGAATTTGGATGTTGCTAATTGAATTGTTTGATTGGAATAATTTAAAATGTCACAAGAATCGATTTTCCAACTATAAGCAAATTCTTCCACGTTGTTAGTTTTTTGACCGTTGGACATGGTAAAATCAGTACTTTTTTCATTATCCAAAGTGCCCAATAATCCTCCTATTTTCCCAAACAACCACGAAGATATCTTGAAGCAACAGTAATCAAAATGCAGGTTACAAGCGACTTGTAAATTCTTAAAATCGTCGATTAATATGATATCGTCATCACGTTCTATCAAAAAATCATCAACTGTTATTGGCAAATCAACTTTTTTTCCATTTACTGATATGGACTTTCCTATGTCGATTCTATTTTTATTGGTCAGTACACTGAGAGACTTCTTTGATATAATTCCGTTTTGTTGTCCGTAATTTATAACGAGAGAAAATGATTTTGAATAAAAATCACTCGCCAAGACGTAACTGCAGTTACCAGTGAAGTCAAAATGTTTATCATTGAATGTAATATAATGGGATTTTCCAACAATCATTGCCAAGTTATTGGCTGGTGGTCCTCTTGCAGCAAATAAGTAACTTTTAAGTGTATTCATATACAAATCAAACCTGAAAAGTGAAATAAGTTGTTGAAATAAAATTACAGTGATTAATCACGTTGATCACCTGGTTGTTGTTAATGAATTGATTTTATTGAAAATCTCCTTATAAAACGGATGTCTTTCAAAAGATGGTGTTTTATCAAAAGATTCCCACTCAACTGGAAGCGGTTGAGTAATTTCAATAATCCCTGAATCTGGTCGAATAACGTAATCTAATTCCCCAATGATGTTTTCATGGCCTTTCGAGCCAGAATTTAAAAATAAAAACAGATGAACCAAATTGGAACTTTTTTTGTGAATAAAAGCTTTCACATTATCTATGACGTCATTATAACTAAATAGCCAAGTCATCTTTTGATAAATTTCGTTGAGGAGCTCTTTAAAATCATTAAATTGTGGCAGCATCATTCCTTCAAAATTATCGAATATGGCACCTTGTAAAGCTTCGAAATAAGGTTTATAATCATCGAAAACATTTTTTATATCATTTATGAGCGTATCCAAAATTCCTTCGATGAAATCATTTAATGGTTGCAATACTTCCAAAATTTGTAAACTGCTCAACCAGTCGATAAAAGAATTGTACATTTTTAACATTTCTTTCACTTCTTCCAAATTTTGAATGTAAAAGTGAATAGAATCCAAATTATCTAAAAAATTATACATTGTAATAATAATTTATAAAAAATAAAAAATGTACATACCTAGAATAATAATTTGGAAATAAGCTAATCTATTTTCGAAATAAGCGACAAAATCGTCCAATAAATTTAAGGCAGGTTCGAATAAACGTTCACAATTTTTATGTAAGTTTATGACGAGAGTTTTAAAATTCTCCAACAAATGCACCGCTAAGATTTTCATTTCTGTCATTGAATTAGCCGCCTCGTTCAAACTTTTCTTGAGTAATAATTTAGCATCATTTTTCAATTGTTTTATATCGATTTCTTTTGTTTTTTCTATTTCGTCCAAAATTCTTTGCATTGTTCTTAAAGATTGAATAAAAATCTCCAAAAGGTTTTTGTGGAATTCTTCGGTTATTTTAAATAAAGGTTGAGTAAAATTTTTAAATATGTTGTGATCAATCCTAGAAATATAAATTTCGATAAATAAATAAATTTGTATTTGAAATTTAACTAATCTTACCAGTAATTTTGTAAATCCTTGATTCGTTGACAACAAATATTTTCTTTGCATGATTTTGAGAATTCATTTAGAAATTGATTGTAATTTACGACGATGATTTTCTTTTGATCTCGTACGTAATTTGTTAAATTCTTTTTTAATTCTTGATAATCTGCGGATAACATTTTAACGAAGTTGTCATCAACAACGTCAATGAGTTGTTGTCCAGTTGCTTCAAGAACAAATTTCAAATCGCTGTATTCTGTCACAATGGCCTTAGAGAATTCTTCATAGAATTCATTTTTCCATCTAATTTGCAACCACAGAAGTGACGAAGTGTTCAATCTTAATACAAATAACCCATCGACTGTATCCTGGCCGTAAATGTTATGCATCAATTTTGCAATTATTTCACGTCTGGATGGTAATCCTGCATAAAATCTATATTGCCTGTCTCCATAACCAGTCATTATGGTAAAAGAAGGGGTTGCAAATTTGCATTCGTAGTTGAAAATAAGTGGCTCTTTGTCGTTAAGGATTAATTGAGTTTGTAAGCCTTTTGTGTGAGAATTCAAATTGGACTTGGTGAAAATTTGCAAACGATTTCTATTGGTTCTTATAAGACCGGATATTTCAAATTCGTTTTGTCCTATTTCTAAAGAGGCTTTAATATGTTCCGGTGTATTGAACACGTAATCAAAATAGTGTAAAAATATAGTCAAATTAACATTTTTATTTGTTTTGATGATGTTTGTCACGATGGAATAATTTAAATTAGATGATGGTTGTTTCATAACAAGTTCAGTTAACATCGTCCCATTTAAATAACTATAATCGTAAAACATTCCAATTTCTATTAATTTCTGCACATCTGGGGAGTATTCAATTTTTAATTTAATTTCGGATGGGATTTTGTTCAATTTCTCCAAATTAACGTTTAAAACAACATCGTGATTTAAAGCTGTTGCAGAGAGTTTTGAATTCAATATTTGGTTTGTGAAATTATTACTCCAAGTTAAAGTTTCGTCATCCCATTTAAAAACAAAGTCACTATTTAATCTAAGCGACTGGAAATTACGAAAGAAAATATTCATATTTTGATCAAATTCGAAAGTTGTAAATGGTAATTGTAACTTAAATGTGGATTTGGATTTTATAAAGTCGTTTATTTTCGTCCAAGAGTTTTGAAATGTGATCCCAAACACGATTTTATTCCAAGCAAGTCGAGCCAAATAGTGTTCGTGTGTTTCGTTTGTTTGGTACATTTCATTTATGGTTATTGTTTTGTTTGGTAGAAACAACACCAAGGTAATTTTGTCTTTTGTTATGGCATAACCTCCATATTGATTGTTGGTATCGTGAATATCAAAAAGTTTTGCTAAAATCTTATGTTGATATGTATCAAAGTATTGGTAATCAAAAATAATCGATTTCCAAATAGTATAACAAGAAAGTTTGATTGTTATTTTATTGTAAAAATAATCCAATTTCCAAACCTCATTGTTATTATATTCAATCAAACTTTTCAGAGTGGATATTTGGTTATCAAAAAATATTTTCAAGCTATGATTTTGTGAGGTTGTTAAATCCATTTTTAAATAATAAATTTTGTTAAATTCCACATTTAACGATAAGTCTTCGTCGTTAATTTCGCTTAAAATTTGGTAAAATTTCGATGAATTAAATTTGAAAGAAAATGAATGATATTTATAATCCATTATTTTAAATGGCAACGATAATTTATATTTAAATATATTTTCTTCGTAAATAAAAGCAAACCCTATTTCCCGATCCAATCCAGGGTAATAAAGCAAACAAATAAGTGAATTATCTCCACGTTGCAAATGCAATTTGTAATTTTGGTAATTTTCAAAAGGTGTTGTTAGATCAATTTTTAATTTAGATTTGTAGTCAATTTTTAAGTCATAAATGCGTTCATTTAAATTTGCAATTCCAATATATTGTTCATCACGTTTCCAAGATTTTAAAACGAAGTGTTTATATTGTTCGTAAGGTGTTAATATTTCCAGAATTAATTGGTTTTGTTTTACTTCCATGTTATACATAAGAGTTACATTGGTATGTACAAAACTTGCAAGTGTTTTAAATTCATCATTGTTGTTAATGTAAGTGATTTGGAAAGAATATTTGTTGCCATTTGGTAAATGGATGTAAAACATCGGATTAAAATCTTTGTGAAGATGGAATTCTGCATCAAATTTTTCAAAATTTTCCAAAAATGGTAATCGTAAATGTGTCGTTATGTCAAGTCGATCATCCAAGAAAATCAAATCGGCTATAACAGATATATTTCCCAAGACATCCGATTCGATTTTGATTTCGTTTATAGTTACATAAATATCCCCATCCCAAGCAGTTTTAAATTTTAAATAGCTAAGTGATTGAAATTTAGGAGCATCCATTATTAATTCAATAGATCCTTTTTGGAAATCAGCAATGACCAACAATACATTTTCTTGCAAAGATTTGATATAAAAGTTACTTTTAAGCAAAGTTGTTTCTCCATGAATTATTAAGTCTTGCACATACGGACTAAGTAATTTGATATCGATTAAATATGGTTCATTGCAACTGACTTTAAAATTAAATTCGTTATCAATGGCTTTTATGGAAAAATCACTTTCGTTTTCATTTCCTACGAATGATAAGTAGAAAATATTTCCTTCTAATCGTTGATCAATATTTAAATTATCATTTTGTCTTAAATCAAGGAGTTCGATTAAATCGCCATTGAAAAGAATTTTTGTTGCATTTGAAGATAATTCGAAATAAGCCGAAACGTTCCAGTTGAAATTTTTTGATAGAAGCTTCATGGACGTATTTGTTAATGCAAAATCATATTCAATATAATCATTAATGAAAACACGATCATTTAAGAAATGGACTTTTGTTATAAATTTACTTTTTTCCAAATCCAACAAAAAATTATCAAATTTGATAAAAAAATTCTCAAAATTCGTCAAAATATAAATCTTAAGGTAAACCGTGGAGGCGTTGGAAAATAAATTGTATTTCTCAATATTAAAATCGAATTGTTTTTCATCATAAACTAAAGTTATATTAACAGAATGAATTAGTTTCTTGTAATATTCTTTTAATAGTATCTTAAAACCATTATAATGTAAAGATGCGATTACATTGATGTAATTAGTAAAATCGTTTTTAAAATCTATGATTACTTGAAAGTCTTTCCAAGTCATGTTGAATTTTGCAAAATTGCAAGAAAAATTGAATGTTTTATCAACAGAATTTATAATGATAGTGATGTTTTCTATAACATCTGGTAAATTTAAATAAATCTCTGTAAGTTCATAATCATCAAAAATTGTAATATTATTATAAGTATCACTATACACGAAATTGTTATGAAAATATCGTATTAGCATTTGTTTGGATCCGCAGTCGTCCTTATTCAAAATTGTTAAATTAAAAGCAACCAAATTCGTATCCCTATTTAACTCTATATGAGTTTCCCCAATAAATTCTTTTTCAATTTGTGGTATTAAAAACTCAATTTTGCTTTGTATATGATCACCAACTTTTGTAACAAACAAAAATGCCGACAAATCATCTTCCAATACATTGGCGAAGATTTTGACCAACAATTTATTCTCATCATAGAAACTTTCCAAGTTAACATTGCGGAAATTGTCAAATGGCGTCTTTAAGGAAATATTCAAGTTTTCATAAGCATCGAATTTCAAATAAATCGTTTCGGATGGTTTTGGAAAATATCCGAGCAATTCAAACACTGATTCAGTGCTTTCCAAATTAAATTTCCCTAATTTATCGCCTACTTTCAACTCGGATTTGATTTTCAATCCTTCGTCCAGGTTTAAATTTCCATTAAATCTTACGTTCATTTCGTCCCATAAACCATCAGTTTGCAATTCGTAACCATTTTTATTTTTGAGGTACGTTCCTTGCATGCTGATTATTTTATTCGGTGTTAAGCTATGAAATATGTCTGTTGGATCGATTAATAAATCTTTATGTCTCCATTGGATATCTGCGTTAAATTTCATATTGATTTGATCTAATTTCATTTTGATGTTTGCCGAGTCTAGGAGTTTTGTTGTCATGTTTATTTCATGAACATTGTGAATGGAAGATGTAATTCGACCTTCAAATTCAGCAAAGAAATTTTCCTTTTCTACATAAACATAAGCAGTTCGGTTTGTTTCATCAAATTTTGCATCGATTAAACCGGTTGTATAACCAGGGATTGAACTTATTAAATTCAAAACTAGGTGCTTCTTTGATGTGATATTTCCTGTGATTGCGATATTTTCAACACCATATGAAACATTTCCCATTAAACCGACTTCATTTTTTTGAATATCGTATGATATTAAAGTGGAGAATTTATGGGTGAATGGAGAAGACCATTCGAAAGCAACAGAATTTTCCGAAAAAATTCCAACAACTTCAATAGTTTGATTGAGCCAAGCGACCTTTGTATGAATTGAATAAACATCATCGCTTTTTATATCAGCCATAAATGAAATATCTTCATTCAGCGATATAGGAAGTCGTACGTATCCACTTACACCGTCTTTTGTTTTAGCGTATGTAACATCAAAGTTAATTTCTTTGGATTTGTGTTTGAATGAAAATCCGGAATTGATGTTTTTATAAGAATGTCTGCATGAAAAATTAATCGATTCTCCAAATATTGTGATATACAAATTAATATTAATGTTGGGTTGAAATTCGTAAACAAAAATTAATTTTTCTTGGGAATCAGATATGTTTAAGAAACCTTTTTCGGTATCAAAATTTCCATTAGCCGAAAATTTATAGTTGTTATTTTGTAATTCACAAGAGAAGACCAAACCTTTTTCGAAGTTTAAAAGCAAAGAGCCTTGCAAATTTATATTTAGAACCAAGTCCCCAACAAAATCTAAAAGTTGAAAACTTGTTATTAATGTGTTTGTGTTGACATAATCCATTCTCTTTGCGATAGTACCATCGTTTTCAAAAATAGTTTCAATTTGGTAAAGATCAGAATAACTTGTTAACATTTTTTTTATTAATGTAATTGTTGTGGTCTTATGACCGTCGCTAACAACCCATTGGAATTTGTTGTTTTTAAAATTTGTTTTTATCAACGTTATAGACTCTTCATTCGATATCGATATCAGTATTTCAAAAAATCCAGTATTGTTTCCAACCAAAAGTGCTTTATAATCATTATAAGTGGTTTCTAATTTAAAATATTTAAGATATTGATGTTTTGTATGGAAAGTAAAGTTGTGAATTTGTGAAGCAACAAACAATAAATTGAAATGCACGTTAATACCATTCTTCAAATCCACAATAAAATCTTTTCGGAATTTGTTTAAATTTTTTTCTAATAACACGAATGCATTTAAGTAGTTTTTCTGCGATTTTAATTGCGTTTTTATAGTGATATTTTTCCAATTTTCAAAAGGCGATGTCCAATGAAAGTCGATGATATCACCAATGTTCAAATTAAAGTTGCATCGATCATATTCAACACAAGGATATGTCAAATCCAATTTAATCTTGTCTTTTACTTTCAACCATAAATCATACGTCTTAACAACATCATATTGCTTCAAACTCAAATTTGATTTAATTTCGAAATCGTGCACATAAGGATGAATTTCAAAACTTTGTAGTAAATGATTACATGAATAAAATTTAAAATATCCATAACTTTCTTCATTTATCGAGTTGATCAACCAACTGATTTCGAAGAGTTTATTGTTTTGATCGGATAACAAAATTTGTAAATCTTTGATCGAATTTGAATTTAAATCAAGGGTTATGTTAGGGTGTTTAGGGAACAAAATAGGGGCTATTAATTTTCCTCTTAAGTTGATGTTATCGATGGTGTTGTTTTGCAAAATTAAAGATATTAAATTTTCGCCGTTGTTTAATATAGAAAATCCATAAATTTTAGGATTGGTCATGTATTGTATAGCCAAGCGGTATTTGGAGTACGTGGTTGATGTTATTAAATAACTTTGTTCTCGTCCTGAAAATATCACCAAGAGAGGATCGTGGTTGTATTCTACAGCCAAAATTTCTTTGTCATTAAAAAGTGCCTTTTTATTAGCAATTAAGGATAAAAATTGACGCTTCACAGTTAAAAACATCCGTATTTTATCCTGATCTAATTTATTTTCAAAAAGTATTTTTTCCCATCCTTTGATGTTGGTAACAATATGAATTTTTGTTTGAGTATAATCACGATTTATATGATACAGATCCAATTTACATTGATGGGTTTTATAACTAAGCATGTACTTCAAAGACATTTCGTCCATTTTAATATCATGGGTTCCGTTTAAAACAATATAATTTTTTTGTCCCAGCAGATCAATTTTTGAAATCAATAAATTCCCATCAACTTGGAAAAATAGTGTACTTTCACTCGATAAATCTGGTGTGTAAATTAAAATTAACTCCTTTAAATCTGAATCCAAATCACAACTGATTGTTAGTTTGCTATGGGCGAATTCAATGAAATCTAATTGTAGAACTGCCGAACCGTTTATTTTATATTTTTCAAAAACATCCAACAGAACTTCAAATTGGTTTATAAAACCTGGTTTTTCGAATTTTGCCAGTAAAACGTTGCGTGCGCCGATCTCGACTTTCATGTGTCCATCATATGAATCAAACGGGGTTTTCAACACAACTGATGACTCCGAAGAAACAATTGAAGTATAATTTGTAAATATTTGACAAAAGTAACTATAGTTGTTGCTTTTCATCATTGCAGTAGTTTGGAAATTGTTGGTTTGTTTTAAAACTTCGATTTCTGCTTCGAAAATTCCAAGATGTGTTGTGGCATTGGTGATGAAATTGAATGAATCCGGATTTAAGTAGAAATTTGAGTCCACTTTATAAGCGTCTGGTATATTTAAAGAGAAGTTTGATTGGTAGATGCTTAAAACTGTGTCAAAAAATCCAGTTAGATTTCCTTTTAAATCATTTACTTGTAAAGCCGTTGCAAAGGATACCAAATTTTTGGTTAAAATTAAGGAATTTTCTGATTTTAATAATAAATTTAATAAATTTTCGTTATGTTTATAAAAACCGGTTATTGTTATTTTGCTTAAGTGATTTAGCTCATTAAGAGCCGATTTTTCGAAAGATAAAATGAAGAATAAATCACGTTTATCAATGTTTCCTTTTAAAACTATTGTTCCATTGGTTGGTTGAAATTTCAAGTTGAAGTAAGTGTGAACAACATTCAAGTCAGTTATGCTGGTTACCAAAACAAAATCAGTTAATAAATTAAAATCATATTCTAATATAAATTTTTTGTTGTTATTTAAGAATTTGAAATAACCTTGATGGGGAATTCTATCAATGGATGTTAATAAATTAACATCGAAATTTCCCATGTGTGAGACTAGTCTCCCATCAGTTGTTAATAAATTATCATTTTTCATTAACACGTCCATTAAAAAACCAAATTTTGGGATTTGCACGATTATTTTATAAAAATTATTTTTAAAATTTAACAAAAATTTGTTATCTTTTGAATCAGCTTCTATGTAAATTTTATAATTTTTATCTAAAATTATCGCAGCATTTCCCACAAATTCCTCAGATTTAAAATCAATATTTAAAGCATTTTTAACGAAGTCGATTTTCCCCACAACAGTAACAGGTGACGTCATTGATGTGTTCATAAAAATGAAAACATCATTAGTTGAAATGACATACCTTATATAAGAGATTATTTCGAATTTTGTTTCGTCAAATTTAAAATGCAATTTTGGTTTTAAAAAGATTTCCTTGTCATCATCAGTTTTACGTAATGTGTAGTCTAAAACAATCGGTTTATGCCAACTGGTGTTGATTTTTATTTCTAATTCATCTACGAAATGAATTGTTTTGTCAATATTTAAACTCAATGAATAATTTAGTTGGTTTTCATTTAAATATCCAGAAATTTCATTGTCGAATTTCGTATTTTCAAATGTGTGTACGTAACTCAAGCCACCTATTGCCAATGGAGTTGAAAATTTAAAAATATTTTGGGTATAAACGTAAGGATATGTCAAGATCAACTTATTTTCTAAATGATACCCCCCAGGTACTTTAAATAAGATATGTCGTTCATCAAAAATTGATCCAAAATTGTAATAATGTAAAATTATCGAATCGTCGAATAAGCTCGAATTAAGATTCCATAAAAACTGGTGAATTTTTTCAGATGTTATCAACTTCAAATGACTTGTCAAGGTATCATTATCCCAAATTATTCTGATGTCAGATTTTAATGGTATTGCGCTGTTTGAAAGACTTACACCGAAGGTGTGACCTAAGCATTTCATGGATAAATTGGCATTGAAATCTAGGATTGATATGGCAATACCCTTCATTTTATATGATAAGATTTCATTTAACTCCCCTTGTTTGACCACTAATTCTTGTTGTACATGCCCATAGAGTGTGCTGTGCTCAAAAAGCAACTTGTAATCGCCTGCAATTGGCGACATAACCTCAAATTCTACAAAACAGGCATTTTTATCAATTTTCAATTCCAACAGAACGTAATTCTTTTTTTTCAAGATGTTCATTTCAATTTCAATAACGAGCCGATAGGGTTCTTTAAGTAATGCGTATTCAAATTTTGTATTTTCAATGCCTTCAAATGGGGTTTTTATTATTAGATACAATTTCCAATTTTCAAATTTGTATTCAGTTGTTATATTTTTATCGTGCCAAGTGACATAACTGTCGAAATAATTCATCGTTTCGTTGTTAATCACATTAAGAGCACCAGAAATTCGATTTATTGTGTTTGATGAAGATACGATTTCAAACGTACCGGACATGGTCATATCTTCAGTTTTCCAAACTGATTTTGCACTGATTTGATGTTGGTTATATACAAAACTTCCGTTGGTTATTCTTTCCGTTACATTTTCGTGACTTTTCTGTGTGTGACTTACCCCTACACCAAATTTTGATATTTCAGGTAACGTTGTGTTCATTTCGATGAAACCAGTTAAATATGTAGGTGATCTTGAACCTACAGCTATGAAATTTATTTCATGAATTCTCCATGACACATTTGTCTGAAATAAAGAAAAATATTAATTAAATTAAAAAATAGGAAGTTATACAATACGTGTATGTAGATAAGGCAACAAAGGTAATCAGGAGGTGGAAGGAGATAAGACACAGAAGATTTGAGCTGATACGGCAACGAGGAGGGAGGAACAAGTATTGGATGAGAGAAGAATATAGGGTGTGTAGATTGTGTGGAAAAGAAAAGGAGACGTCGATGACGGAGGTTGGACGAAGGAGGTGAGGAACAGGGGAAGAAGGTGGAAAAGCTGCTTCAGAGAGACGGGAAAAGGGGTCGAAATACTAAGAGTGGTGAAACTTGAGAAGGCAAAATGTGAACGTAATAGATGTTGATAGGATTTAATGTATGAATTAATGCCAAATAAAGGTCTTTTTCACAATATGTGTATATAGAAGAAAATTAGAATATTTTGAAGATAAAATAGGAAATTGGATGGATGGCAAGAGAAACGACTTATTTTTATATGTAATTACCTCTATTTCAACGTTTTGTGATAAAACCATATACTTCAATGTAAATTCTTGATTTTCAAAATATTCAAATGGTGTTTCCAATTTTCCAAAATAATGTCCAAACTTGTCATAAACTTTGCTTCCAATATTGAAGAAAATTTTTTGTGATACTTCTATGCCCCATGTTACATTCATTGTGATTTGTGTTGGCCTAAAACGATTGAATTGATCATAAATAAACAAAGAAAATGTAACTTACAATAATATAATTGATGAAAAAACCCTTTGGTTGGGGTACTCCAAAGTTATTGTATAAAACCCTTTCTCGATGCTGCTGATTGTAAAATATATCTTCTTATCAACATATTTGTCTTTATCCCAAAAAAATGTAAAATCAAAGTATTTGTACGGTTGCATTTTTAATGTGATTTCAAAATTTTGATGAAAATTGAAACCAAAAGTTACGTTGGTTTCATCCGAGTTTCGTTTCCCATCAATGAAAAAAATACTTTTGTCATTAGCTTGTATATCAGTGGTGAAGGTATCTTCAGTCCAAGTTGCATGAGTAAAATATTTATTATTATTAATTTGCAATAACGTCGAACTCACAATTATATATTTGGAATATTGTATAGAGGAATTGACAATCCAAGGCGATTTCCAAAAGTCATTTGCGTCATCCAAATGAATTTTCGCAAGGATAATGCAATTTTGAATTTGATTTTTAGTAGAATTTATGTACTTTCCATCAACGTTCAGAAAATTCGTTTTGTTGTCCCCAACTTCTCTTTCTCCTTTAATCTCAAACTGGAATTCTTCAAATTTTAACTTATTTAACTTGCCTTCGATTAACCAAGCTTGTTTTGGGTAATAAATCAAAATTTTCATAAATTTATCATAATGAACTGCTTCGTATTTCAATAAAGTTTCTATTCGTTGCACTTTATTTAATTGCAGTAATCCGTGAATGTTAAAGTCAACTTCTGAGGAATTGTGGGACAAAATTAGTTGGTAGTCTATGTTCTTCTTTACACATTCCAAGCTACTTTTTAAAGTCAAGTAAAGGTACTTGGATTCATGGAATTTGAGTAATTGGTGTGTTTTCCAAGTCGTTCCAAATATTCCAATTACACCTTTGGCGTTGAAATACAATTTACTGCGTTGACTGTTAAATGATATTAAAGTGTTATAATAAGGGTTTGCTGTCGATGTAATGTTTAAATGAATCAAATCTTTATCAATTTCGATTTTTCTTGTTTTATTTACGTTGAAATATAACAAAATTTTGTCTTGTTGGTTGTTAGAAACGTATACATATTCGGATTGTGCAAAAATTCCATCTTGAGATAGTTTAATTTCAGCTGTTAATGTTCCATCTTGTGTATTTTCGTTGAAGAATTCTGAAAATATTTCGTAATGTCCTGGTGAAATTTTGATATTAGAACGGAAGTTAAAAATATCGTTCACTTTAAAATTTGTTGTGATTTCGTCGTCCTTTGTTGTCATATTACCCAACACGACAGCCCAGTTTTCCCCTTTGTATTTGAACTTTGCTTGTAGTTGATATTTCTCCAAAAATTCCAAAAAACTATCAAGTAATATAAGTTCTTTGTTGTTTAAAAAAATATGTGCGTATAATCCATATTTGTTGTATTCAGTTGTTATTTTGCTGACGAAATTAACTGAACCAAAAGGTGATGATAAATTTAAATCAGCAGATTTTTGCTGTTTGTTTATATTAACTGACGTGTGAATTTTTCGATTGGTTTTGGAATTTGGCGTGTTTGTGTACAAGTCCATAGTGTATAAACCATCTTCAAATTTTGATGTCCAACGAAAATTGTAGCTGGTGAAGTTATCTATTTTTTTAATATCAATGGCGTATTTAAACGATCCAGTTAATGGAAAGTAAGGTGCGTATTCATCCATGGAGGCGTTTACATATTTTAATTTATGACATATTTTTAATCCCGTACATTTTTCAAAAAACTTTCCAGTACATTTTTCTAATTCTTCCTTATTTGTTGTTACATCAGGCATTTTTGTTTTTTCATCGCTGTTTATATAAAAAATATCTGATTGGATTTTTATTATATCCATTTGTTTTTTCGGCACATTAAGTTGTATATCGACTAATTTACCCCCATCAATAAAAATATGTCCATCAAGATATGTGTTTGAATTCAAGGTACTAATGTATTTAACTCCATGCTTTTTCGATAAAAAGTCTACAGTCATTGCACCTTGAATTTCAACAGCTGCGCTTGGGTAAATTTTTCCTTCAATATTCATTTTCCTTGACCAAATATTTTTTAAATCCATTTTACCCTTCACTGTCAAACCTAAAGTAGCCGTACCATTTACATTCAATTGTAATGGAAACCCAAGTAATGTTGGAATTTTAAAATTTGAATCGAGAAATTTAAACGATTTCGTATATTCAACGTCATTTTCTTTAAATAATTTCACTAATTTATCAAAAACTGTGCGCATATTAATCTGCTCATTCATCAAATCCATGCCTTTAAACTGCATGTACGAAAACTCATTTCCAAAAATTTTACTGTATAACGAACCATATGGTTCCTTTTGAATTTTTTTCGAATTGAAACCATCACCCAGTTTTTGAATTTTTTCATGTTCGTTTCTTGCATTTTCCAATAAATTTGTAACAGATTTTTCTGGAAAGTATCCATTAGGACCAAAGAAATTCTCCACGAAATCTTCAAATCCTTCTAATCTTGCACCAAATTCAAACATATTTACTGTTTCACCGAAGAGATCTAAAGTAAAATTTAACATGGCCGATTTTGGTAAGTAAGAATCTGGAGTGAAAATTACGTTGCTTTCTAATGATATACCAGTATTTATAGATTCTAAAAACGTGGATGTTTCATAATTTCTTGAATATTTTCTTGGATCTGTGTTGAATTTCGTTTTTAACAATTCGTTTTCGACTAAATGCCTTAATCCTTGTTTCCAATGTGATGACGTTTCTTGCAGATTGACCAAATGTGACCAAACAAATGAACCAACTGAAAAGTCATCATATCACATTTATAAAAAATTTGTTTAAAAAAATACCTTGATTGGTTTCTTCATTTTGCAAAACGTTCTTAATTTTTGAAAACACGTCGTAAGAAGTGCACTGCATAACTGATAAATACGCAGCGATTCTGATTTCATTATTTTGGGAAAAATTGGCAAAAACGTGAAGTAAGTCGTCTAAATTTTCATTTTCTTCACAGTCGATTTTTCTATGCGCAGCTATCGATGCCAAAATTAATTCCATATTTGCGTTAGGATCCTTAAATTTAAAAAAAATGCTTTTCTTTGATTTAGCTTTTTTGAGTAAAAATACCTTATAGCAATTTCTTAATTGTTGAAATGACGCCGTTTTACCAGTATTCCCAATACCTTTCAACGCAAACAAAACTTTTTCTTGTAAATCTTTGTTTATCGTCCTGCAACCATAAATCAATGGTTGTTCTATTTTTTTGATCAAGTTGGCTATGATAACGTTTTTTTCGCATTGTTTATTAACATCACAATATCTATATAATAAACTAGATATCGTAAGTATAGCTTTATGGCTAATAGAATTTTCATTTATTAAATCCTAAAATGAAAACATTTAATATTGTAAAAATAAACCCTAGACCTGATTTTGTATCAATGAAATTAGACGAAAAACCAAAAAAGGAAAAAAAAGTTTCACCTGCAAAGAATCCAAAATTTCTAGAGTTGGTTTTTTAATAAATACCAGTGAACTCAACCATGCATCAAATTGTTCTTGTGAAAGGTCATTGTCGTCTTTTAATTTTTTCATAACTTCAATACCTTCGATTGTTGTCACCAATGATATGGCATCGATAAAAAATTTCCTAAATGAAATCCTTCAATAAATTAATTTTTAAACATCTTTTTTTTTTACTTTTGTCTTTCGGAAGTATCGGAAAAGACTTTCAATAAAATCTCTTTTTTTGAGTTTTCCATCAGATGAATTAAATGGGAAAACAATCGTGGGACGTCTGAATCAACTCCATTTTTCGTTTTTAATTCGAGTTCATCGAATAAATTTATAATCTCGTCCATTTTAGTTTTTTTATGGTTACTGTTATGGTTTTCATATAACAAATTTCCAGTTTTCAACATAATTGGATCTGAAAATCATTTTTATACCGAATACAAACTAAATATGTACATGCTTACAAGTTTCATTTAACGTAACTTGGCTTGTTGAAATATATTCTAAGCTTTGTGTTAATAACGTGACAACTCCTTGCTTTCCATTAGAAAACGGTTGAAATAAATGGCTTTCTTCGCAATTTGTCGATACCAAAATCGCATCTGAGTTGTATTTTTGAATGCAACTTTGTGTACTCCTAAAATTTTCCAATTTAATTATGTAAACTCCTGGACAAAATTAACGTATCAGTAAAACTTGTTCTTATTTATTTTTGCCAAGTTTTAAATCTTAGTCTTACGTGATATTATAATTAAATGATTTTAATTAATGTTTGACAAATTAGAATGGTATTTTCGGAAACAAAACATGAATAAATAACAGAAAGAACGTCAAATGTATTAAAAATGGTGTCAATAAAAATCCTCCATTATCACTGGTTCCTTTGTCATTAAAAAAACACTAGTAAAATTGAATTTATTGCCTTCTACAATTGCAGTTGTTTATCAGTAGTGATAGAGGATATTCAAGGCAAAATAAAATGTTTAATGATTTAAAACTTGGAAAAATTACAAGTAATAATGATGCGTTAATTTTGTCGAGGAGTTTACTTTTATTTCTCATTTTTTGTTACCTTAATATAGATGAGCTTTTTATTTTATTATTGAAAGGTTTGGATTGCCAAGAAAAATATTTTTCATATCTGTTACCACAAAGTTCTAAATTTTTTATCTTTTTTATTATTAATGGAGATTCGTCAATAACTGAGTATTCGGTTTCGCAATTTCCACTGATATCGGTCTAGAAATTGTAAGTTCAAATTAAATTTTGATATTGAGTTGTAAAATACCTCAAAAATATTGGAGTCTTTATTTTGCATGTTGTTTTGAAACGACGATAATATCGCCCTTTTAACGTTTAACGATGCCGTGTCTTCATCATTTGTGAAACAAATTGTGTCAATTCGTCCGTTTTGAAAAGAAAAATATAATGAATTTTGCAATGTTTCCATGGTGTTTCGATTTGAATTTATGGTAGTGTCTAAAATCTAAGAAAAACATCTTTTATAACCATGTGATTATAAAATTATAAATAAGATACCTGCATTTTATAATCACATGTCGACATTGGTACGATTTGTATCGTTGCACCAAAATAAATAGGATCATCATTGGTTGCATTTATTTGTGTTGCAATTTTTCCTTCATATGCATATAAATATACAAACCCCGGTTTGTATCCAAAATCATTTTTAGTTTCTAGAAAATGTTTTACATAAATAGGAAATTTAGATTCTTGGACTCACCTTTACAGTACCTCGAGCACTGAAATGCATTTAAAAATTGGATATCTAAAAAAAATTTTAATCTGAAGGTTTTGAAGATCTTGATGCTCTTAATTAATACGTAGTTCTACCCAAATTTCTAAATGAACACGGTTTGAGCAAAAGACGCATCATATTAATCTTTTAATTGTTATAATTTGTGTGTACCATTAATTTGATAAAAATAAATAACAAATATATTCATAGGTCAAATGCCAATATACGCTTTATTTTAACTTAAAATACCAGTTAAAAATTTTGAAAAATATACTTTACCAAAAAAGGACCCGGTGATAAGTAGTAGCCAAAAAAATGACACTTTCATTATGTTATCACTTAACACCTACGAAAGGCACTGATTTAAACAATAAACACAATTGATGTACGAGACGTACGTTTCGAAATGGTAACACCGAAACTAACATAAAGGATAAACAAAAGGTCATTTAAATAGATAGCAGAGTGGAAGGTGCAGAGTTCAAAATGTTTATTGCATCTATTTTCGAAAATAGTTGTAAGAATCAGTTTACGAAAGAATTCAAAGAATTTGCCTGGAACTGAAACTTCTATAATCGAAATTATTTATTCGTTTATGATAGAGCGAACAAAAATATTTATTTTATTATTTTATGCTTCAATTCAAGAGGATAACTCTCAAGAAGGAAGAGATTGTTACGAGAATCAAGTTAAATACATAATGGTGTTTACTATCTTTATGTACAATTTAAATGGATACTGAGCATCTACCGTTTATAAATTTCCTCTTAATAAGAAACTATTTTATTTATATCTATTATTGATATAAAAAAAAAAAACAAAGCTAAATGCTTTTACGTCGCCAGAGGGTCCCACCATGTGGAAACTGAATGCTTTGAATATATTTCAAAATTCGTAACACCAACATTTGTGCAGATGAGTGTTCAAAGATGCCTAGCTTTTACGGATATCGACCGCAGAAGCCTTGAAACCAATGAATTATTGGTTTCAAGAATTATTTCTCGCAAAATAATAATTTAAATTGTATATGTTGTATTTTAAATAAATATATTGTTTCTACATTGACAGTAAACCAAAATGATTTTTATTTTGTCAAAACATTATTTTATTATTATTATTATTTACATTTTAACCAGATTTTAACTAAATTGTATATACAGTCCCCCTATACCAGCACTTCAAACAATGCTCCCATTTATTATATTACGCTTTGGAAGCCGATGCCTTCGAGCGATCTCACACAAAAAATCTTTCTTCGCATAAACATTTCATGTGTTGCCTGTGGTTTCACACGTTTCACAGTAGTCACAGTAGTTTAAGTTGTGAATAGATCAGTTTAATATGATATCAACAAGAAATAAAGGGAAATTAGTATCAAATAATGAAAAACGTTCACAATTACCAAATAACGTTTGGAAACCTGGTGTTATTGTTTGGGCACAATTTAATAAAAAGTATTGGCCAGGTAACTTACATTTTAGTGGGTAACATTCTTTTTGTGAATTGAAATTTATTAAAATTTAAAATTTTAACATTTACATAACTGCGTTGATAACTAATACAATAAAAACTAATATAAACTTTCTCCTTGATGCATAAAATAAGCATTCTTAATGAATTATAAATGTTATACTTGCTTATCTTGTATTTTGGCATGTTATGAATTTGTTTATTTTTGTTTTCTTTAATTAATATTAATAATTTTTGATAATAAAATAATTTTTTAATGTTTAATGCATTTACATTAAATATTAAAAAAATATTTTTTATATTTCATTGATTAATTATAAATATTTTGACTACATACTTCTATTTAATTAAATAAATGAAATGCTAAATGAATGAAATTAATAATAACTGGTACTGGTATTACTTATGAGTCTTATGACATGAGATTAATTTATTAAATATGTTTGTTTAATTTATTTTGTTTCAGCTGTAGTTATAGATCATCAAGATGTAGACTTTAAGGCACCAAAGCCTAATAAATCTTGGGTGTTATGGTTTGGAGACTATAGAATATCAGAGGTATATTTAATCTATTAAATAAAATTAAAACAAAAATAATTACTTTATAAAATCATTTTAGGTTGAAAACAAACATATTACACTTTTTGAAGCTTCCTTTAATAAAATATTTAAAGAAAATTGGGAGAAAAAAAGTGTAAATTGGGGTAAAGGTGTTTTGGAGGCCATAAAGGTGAGCTAATTTATATGGTAGGCATCAATATATGGAATTATATTTTAGGAATTTGGTTTTCCTGATAAAGCATATCTGAGTATTGAGCAGTTAATTGAATGGGCCAAAGATGGATTTACTGGACACACAAATAATAATTGCTGTATGTATATACTTTGTAAAATATAGTTGCCAATTTTATTTTATTTATTTGTAGCTTTATCACCGTTTGTAAATGACAAATTAGTTAAATTGAGGAATAAAAACAAAAAGGATGATGGAAAATTAAAAAAAAAAATTGGCGCTACCGCCACTCAAAAAGGTATATCTGTTGATATAATATATTATTTTGTTATAACATTTTTTCCTGATAGCTATTATAAAAGCCATTGTAAACGGTTCCAAAAGTTTACGATCGATATGTTTAGGTTGCTATTCAACAGATGTCTGTGATGACCACCCACTCCTCAATGGATTTATTTGTGCAGATTGCAAAGTATGGTTTTAAAATAATGTTTATATAACTTTTTAACTTTATATTTAATATAAGCTATAACTTTGTAACCATTTTTAAAATTAATAAAATTTATGATTATATTTTAGATAAAGGTAAAGAACACTTTTTATGTAATAGGTGATGATGGAATAAAGGTGAATACATACATAGTATAGTAATAATATATTTATTATTATTTTTATTTTAGTATTTTTGCACAATTTGTGCTTGCCCTGGCAACATGATAGTATGCGACAAAGACTCATGTGGAAGGTAAAATATCACATATATTTCTTACAACACACAAAATATATTTTACTTAGAGCATACTGCAGCGTATGTATTGATGACCTGGCTAAGTCTGGTGCAAGATTTGACATTCTAAACACAGATCCGTGGCATTGTTTCACTTGTAGTAAAGAAAATAAGTTAAATGGCTTAATTGAGCTTCGTGAAGATTGGAAAGAAAAAGTAAATATTAGTTCGATTTTTTAATATAAATTAATTCACTATTTATTTAAGCTAAAAAATTTATTTACAAATGTAAGTGATCCTATGGTGCCGCCACCTGCAATTTTAGAAGAAAAACGTCCAATAAGAGTTTTGTCTACTTTTGATGGCATAGGGACAGGTACTTACAAAATAAATTTAAGAAATTATTTTATTTGTTGTTTATAGGACTTTTAGCTTTAGAAAAACTAAATATTGTCGTCGACAGTTATTTTTCATGTGAAATAGATATGGAAAGTATGAATGTTGTAAGAAAAAATTTTCCAAATCGCGTAGTTTATTTAGGAGATATAAAGAAATTGTCAGAAAGTGATATAAAAAAAATTGCACCCATTGATCTTTTTATTGGAGGATCCCCTTGCAATGACTTCAGTCAGGCCAATCCGAACAGGAAAGGTCTCTATGGTGGGTACAAGTTTCATCTGTTTCTGTTTCAACTGTTGTTTTCAAATTGTAGATCATGAAGGATCAGGAGTTCTGTTTTTTGACTTTTTTAGAATTTTATTTACTCTACGAATACATAATGGAAAACCATTTTTTTGGCTATATGAAAATGTAGCATCAATGCCCCTTCACACAAAGCTAGAAATATCTAGGTAAATGTTTAATTTTTGTATCTTCTTAAGTTTTCTTTTAGATTTTTTCAGTGTGAGCCCACACTGATTGATTCAGGATGGGTTTCACCACAATACAGACGTAGATTATTTTGGGGTAATTTGCCAACATTACAAGATCAAATGTTTGAAGATGATGGACCAGGTTTACAAAAATATTTAAAACCTGGAAGAAAGGCAACAGTAAGTAAAGTAAGGACAGTTACGACTCGTAATAATTCTTTAAGACAAGGTAAATCAATAAAATGATTCAAGTCAATGAAATAAATTGAGTATTTCAGGTCCAAGCATGACATATCCAGTTATCAATTATGAAAAAATGGGAGATGATTTGGACATAGTCGAATTAGAGGAAATTTTTGGATATCCTCAAAATTACACAAATGTTGGTGGTTTGTCAAAAGCTCAAAGGCAGGTTTTGTTAGGCAAAGCTTGGAGTGTACAAGTTATTTGTTTACTATTTCGTGTTCTAAAAGAACATTTTCAGAATAAAATTAAGTTAGAAAATAACTTAGTAGGTAGTGGATAAACTTTATAAAAAAGTATATTTTTTGTTTTAAGAGATATTGTTGTGTTTATATTTGTATTTTAAAATGTATTTTGTTACTGTTGTAACCTTTTACTTTTGAGAATTGTACGTTTTGTTTCATATTACTACCAACAGTAAAAGTTTGAGGCAAATTACTCAAAATTACACAAATGCTCGTTTAACAAACGCTCAAAGGCAGATTATTCAAAGCTTGGATTCTACAAGTTATTTGTTTACTATTTCGTATTCTACAAGACCATTTTCAGACTAAAATTAAGTTAGAAAATATCTTAGTACGTAGTGGATAATCTTCATTTTATAAAAAAGTATATATTTTGTTTTAAGAGATATTGTTGTTTTATATTTGTATTTTAAAATGGATTTGTTACTGTTGTAACCTTTTACTTTTGAGAATTGTACATTTTGTTTAATATTACTACTAATAGTAAAAGCTTTGGTTTGAAGGAAATTACTCAAAATTACACAAATGGTCGTTTAACAAAAGCTCAAAGGCAGGTTTTGTTAGGTAAAGTTTAGAGTTTTATAGTTTTTTTTTTATTAATAATGTATATATTATATATTTCTCTTATTATTTATAATGATTTATAATATTTTAAAGTTTAAAAGTTTTTTTTTTTAATATAGAAGTGTTATGAAAGATTTATGTTATAAACCAGCTCTGTTGTGTTTGTTTTGATTTTAGTATATCAAAACACGAGATGGATGTAAATTAACGATTAGATTTATTACTCAGAATTTAGTTATTTTCTTCAAAAAAAAAAAGTTGTTTTCTGTAAATAAATGTATTTCTAGAAATCTGTACGCATATTATTTTTCTTAAAGGTCATGGGATGACGATAACCTCACAAAAGATAAATTTATATATCGAATAAATTGTTTTTAATTTTTTCACTTTTTAATCAAAACTGATTGTAGTTGTAGTAGCACTTTTTTCTGCTAGGCGTAAACTTATGGCGCCAAATTTAATTTAACGCTGTTGCGATTGGTTAATAATTGGTGTGATTTACATTCAAACATTTGAAAATCCTGCTAAACAGGTTGTGTCAATTCTATTTAACTGTCAAAGAATCTTATTTCTCATGAATTCTTAAACTGTGCAGTTATTGTCTTTGTTTTTAGTTATTTTTTGTGTATTGAAGAAGTTCTATTTTCCTTGTTGCTTCTGTATATTTCTGCAAGTCAGAAAAATCTTGTCTATGTAAGTCAGGATCTGCCTGGAAAAAATGAAGTATAGTTTGCTGCTAGGCAGAGAAGTTAACCAGTCCGCGCGTTTATGTTTCAATTTCAACCAATCATAATACAATGCGATATTTGACGTTTATTTGACGGTTTTAGCAACGAAATATAAAGCGTATACGATTTACAACGGTCGGTCACTGGTAACAAGCCACCGACCGCATCGATTTAGAATTCATGACGTCATATTAAAACCGGGTCTCTTACTAGTCTGTCAACGAGCGACCGTAATCTGAGAACGGTTCCTCAATTGGGATGTTTAGTATAACATATGTTTGGTTCCAGAGCACTGACCGCTGACCGTTTGTATTCGATTATGTTATGAGTTATGACGTTGCACAGATCGCTGGTCCCTCAAAAGAATGACCCACCAGCGACCGACCAGTCACCGACCATTGTAAATCGAATACGCTTATAGGCTGCGTTCGAAATTGGCCTCTAACGTATAAAAAAGTTAAATCGCGTTTTTCATTGCTCTCAGAATAACCACACAGATATCACTTTAACATGCTCTCAGTATAATAGATCCGCTATCATTATCCGTAATTTGGCAAGTCAATCTCGAACTCAGCTACATTTTGAATTAGTTTTTATTAATTAAATGTTAGCTATATAAGTTTGTTCTTACAAACAGTTCCGAACGGTTCAGGATTTCATCGACCAATTAAAAACATTCTATTTAATTCCTGACTAATTTTAAGCAATTGAAATTTGTTCTGTGATCCAAAGAAATTGAGCCAGAGAAATTCGGAATCGTTCGTTTGTAGAAACAGTCGAACAAGGATTTGACACAAAGATTTTTTACGAAAAAGTACAAACATTTCCGATTTTTGAATACAATCATTAAAGTTTCTATATACTTATACATATTACAATAGCTAAGGAATATTTTAAAATAATTATTTGGGTTCGGTTACGATTTGGTCGGTTGTCCGGTAGAGCTTTAAATACCATTTTAGTTGAAAACTCCTGACGTAAAACTGTCAATACATGTTAATTTAGCTTCATTTTTGACACCGTATCGTATTTATTATTATTATTATTTTTTAAACAACAAATGTGATAGATTAGTAACAATAAATTAACATTCCGTGATACACTCAGACAACAAATATGCATTTAAATGCTGATATTTCAAGTGCTTTGCAGTTATTAGAAGATATAAAGCAAACAGTAGATGATCTTGATGATCCGAAATTACAAGCTAACACGAATCATGATTTAAATTTATTAATTTCCGTGCTCGAAAACCCTATTTTTCGAAGTATTGTTACTGTACAAGATTCATTGAGTGAATTAAACCAACAATTAGGCCAACATCCATCGATTCTACCTGTAGATTTTGATATTACACCTTCTGGTGAACTAGCCTTAAGCGTTCCACCCGGAGGAGAATTGTATGATCCCGGGTATGGTGAAGGATATTCACATTCGAGAGATTTTGATGAACAAAGAGTACCATCAGCACCGGCTTCGCCAAATTCCCCACATATCCATGGACTTGTTTCAGATGATAAAATGTTGCTTATTGATGGTAAACCATTAGATTCGAATATAACACACCAAGAGGTATATTTTAGTTTATTTTATTTGCTTTTATAAAATTAATGTAATTTCTAAGGCTTTACGTATGCTACATAAAGCACAAGGTTTGGTTTTGGTACCTCGAGCTGAAGAAGATATAATACATCGTTCACCATCTGCAGTAAGCGATGCCTCTAAAGCTGGATCTGACAGTTTACTTGGCACAGAATGGGCACAAGTTGAAGCAATTGATCTCGTTAATGATGGTACTGGATTAGGTTTTGGTATTGTTGGTGTAAGAACTATGGGAGTTGTCGTTAAAACCATTTTGTCTGGGGGAGTTGCTGATCGAGATGGACGATTACAAAGTGGAGATCATATATTACAGGTGACTAATTTATTATGTATAATGGAATATTTTTATATTAAGTTTGATAAGTAAGCAATTTTGTCTCATAATAAATATTATACAGGATGCCCATTTTCTATCTTCCTATACGGGTAACTTTCTTAGTATTGAAGATACAGGATCAGTTAAATTAGCAAAGTCGCTCAGAAATTTGAGGAGTATTTGATAGTATTTTGTCAGTTATTGTCAACTTTGAAGATATTTAAAAGACATGAAAATTGCCGAAGTTTTCAGTTCATCTGGTAGTAATTTTTACGTAGTATTTAATAATCTTAATTAAACATTCATGGCGCATGTAGCTATCAAGATATAAAATAAACATAGGTTTTTTTAAATGGCAATCACAGTTTGCCACGACTTAAAATTTTTTTATAGCGGAAGTAGTTCAAATAAGTCCGCCATGAATTTTTAATTAAGATTATTAAATTCTACGTAAAAATTACTACCAGATGCCATTTTTAGTTTTGTTCCATCTTCATTGGTTATGAAGATATGTATAACTGAAAATTTCGTCAATTTTCAATTTTTTTTTAAATAACTTCAAAAGTTGACAATAACTGACAAATCTGAAAATACTATCAAATACTTCTCAAATTTCTGAGCAACTTTGCTAATTTAACCGATTTTCTATTTTCAATATTAAGAAAATTTTCTATCTCCATATAGGAGATAGAAAATGGGCCCTTTTGTGTTTTAATTTGTTTTCATTTTGTTGTATCTTAAGAAAAAAGTATTGTTATTTGTTTGTAATGTTTACAGATTGGTGATGTAAATCTACATGAAATGGGATCAGAACAAGTAGCAACTGTTCTCCGTCAATCAGGAACACATGTCCGATTAGTTGTAGCAAGACCTGCTGATATTACATCATCTGAATACAAGTATTTAAGTTCAACGGCTCCATTAGTTCCCACTAGACTATTGACTGAACCCAATGATTTAGACCGCTATTTAATTCAACATAAATACCCTCCAATATTTCAAAAACTATCTGAAACTTTCGCCGATTCATATATATATGATCAACCATCCATGAGTTACATGGGGCTGTCACGTATACCAGCATCTCCTTCTTTACCACTGCTTAATTTAGACATGTCGATGAAAATGCCGGAAATGGAAAAATTTACAGTAGAATTAAAGAAAGATATAAATGGTTTAGGTATAACGATAGCTGGTTATGTTTGTGAAAAAGAAGAACTCTCTGGCATTTTCGTCAAGAGCGTTAGTAAAGGTAGTGCGGCCGATTTGAGTGGAAAAATCCAAGTGAATGATAGAATAGTAGAAGTAGATGGAAGATCACTACAAGGATATTCGAATTTGCAAGCTGTAGAAGTACTTAGAAGTAGCGGGAATTTAGTAAAATTATGTTTGGAACGCTATTTACACGGCCCAAAATATGAACAGTTGCAGCAAGCAATAGCAGCAAGTGAATTGAAACCCACGCCCTCCAGCCCTCCTCAACCCCCACGGTAATAAGCCCTCAAAACTCCAAGGTTCCACTATAATACTATTTTTACTCTCGAAAACTTGTTAAATATTACTGTTAAAATTTGAATATTCTATTTAAAATCCACACCTTTAATACCCACTTGTCCATATTATTTTTTTATATTTTATTTAAACCTTCCTTAATTTCTCTTTTAATTTATATTTTATTTATTTATCACGTCAATTTCAGATTTCCAAAGACAGAAGATGAGGAATTCTCATGTGAACAAATCGTAAGTGAACCAGTTGAAACAAAAAATGAACATTTAAATTTGTTTAGAGATAAACAGTATGAGAGTGAGCTATCACCTGATATCGAGGAGGCCATTATATCAAAATGGCAGGAAATTATGGGTTTGGATGCAGAAATTGTCGTAGCTCATTTAACAAAATTTGGTGAACGTGGAGGGCTTGGCATAAGTCTTGAAGGAACTGTAGATGTTGAAGATGGGCAAGAAGTCAGACCTCATCATTACATTAGATCTATTTTACCAGAAGGTCCCGTTGGAAAAAATGGAAAATTAAAATCGGGTGATGAATTATTAGAGGTGAATGGCCACA
>JAFFZR010005240.1:0-38849 GCA_018397195.1 Lethrus apterus
AGAAAGATCTACCTACTTTGATCAAATCGTCTTATTTTGTTTAATCACGGTTTGATCATAGTAGGTAGATCTTTCTGAAATTTTGTATAGGGCCACAATTTCTTATTATGAATGACTTTTCTTAGTAAAATTTTGCCGTATCATCGATTAGTTGGATTAATTTGTTCATTTCATTCATATTTCTATTAAAATTGTAAAGCCGTTTTTCTTGATTTTTTTCTTATGCAACCTAATTAAATTTGCATACCGTTGAAAACAGAATTAAAAATCATAACGAAATAAAACATAAAAAATATAGGTTGCCATTAAAAAAAATGGCGATGACGTCATAACAAGTAAATGAAGGTGTTTAATAAAGAATTTTTTTCGCCAAGTTGTAGCTAAGACTGTCCCATTTAATAATATATATGGTTTGTTGGTGATTGAATCAGAATTGAAGCCGCTATAGTCTCGGGCCCGTTTTGTAGGTGTTCAAAGTTATCTGCGCACTATTGCTATCTTCGTTATTTTTGGAGCTACAGAGTCGGTTAAATTAGTAAAGATGCAGTGATTTTTCCGCTGATTGTAATGGTCCACACAAAAAAACAATTGCGCATCACATTTCAGAGCCAACTCATATAATTAGATTTTTTAAATGGAACATCCTGTATATTTATGTAGCAGTCGGTAGAAAATGAAATTTTGCACAAAATCTTTTTATACTACTATATCCTAGAAATGAAAAACAAAAGATCTACGACGACATTAATACAGGTCACCTCACATGGGATAACTTTGTTAGTAGAGAAGCTACGGTGTTGGCCAATACATCAAAAATGTGTACTTTTTTCTACTGATTACAATGGCGTACTCAAAAAACAATTGCGGGTCGCATTTTCGAACTAACAACAAAAAATGTTACGAGACATCCTGTATGTTTTAATTGATAAAAAGTTAAATTTTACATAGAATACTCTTCTGATAGTACAACTGTAAGATGAAAGGTGAAATTTTAATATGAAATAAGTAAATGAGTATCAAAGCAAGCAGTTCGAAAATGCGACTGACAATTGTTTTTTTTTTGAGTATGCCATTGTAATCAGTAGAAAAAACTATACATTTTTAATGTATTGACGAACACCGCAGCTTCTCTACTAACTAAGTTATCCCATGTGCGGTGACCTGTATTAATATTGTCGTAGCTCTTTTGTTTTTCATTTCTGGGGTATAGTAGTATAAGCAGATTTTGTGCAAAATTTCATTTTCTACCGACTGCTACATAAATATACAGGGTGTTCCATTTAAAAATATAATTATCTGAGTTGGCTCTGAAATGTGATGCGCAATTGTTTGTGTGGACCATTATAATCAGAGGAAAAATCACTGCATCTTTACTAATTTAACCGAGTCTGTAGCTCCAAAAATAACGAAGATAGCAATAGTACGCCGATAACTTTGAACACCTGTATATACAGGTGTCACATTAGTACGATATTCTTCGATATCTCCGTTGTTATGCAAAACACCAAAAATATTTTAAGACAAAAGTTTTTTGAATTTATGGTCTCCACCACCTAAAATTATTTTCAGTTGTACAGAGTGTTTGGTTTGTGTGCAACCACGAACACTTTAAAATTTTAAATGGTACAACCTATATATTATTACATTTTTGAATTCACTGGGTAATTCTAATATAAGTTTGTATAAGATAATATTTGTCTATGTCTTTCGTTTTTATATTTGCATTTATTCAAAAATTTTGACAGCTGACGGTCTTCGGCAAAACGCCTATAGTTCAATAACAAAATGCAGTAAGATCATGAAATTTTATGGAACGCTGGAGGGATTTTTAGTGATAATAGTAAAAGCATTAGAAATTCGATATGTAACACAACATACTTGATAAATCTTCTTCTTTTTGAAACAATTGAAATGCGGAAAACTTTATTTTTTTAAATGGAAGCGCTATATTTTTATGTATTAGTCGAAAGCAAAATTTAATTGTCTATTAATTTGAATAAGCAAAAATTAATAATTTTCGAGATATTGATATATTTTTTAATTTTCGTATATTGGCATCCCTAGTGAGAACATTAAAAGTAATTTTTAAATGTTTTTTAAAACAAAGCTGATAAACTATGAACTAATAAATAGAATATGCTGTAAATAAGAAGATACACCAAGCTTTACATTTCAAAGTTATATAATATTCACCGTATTCTGTGATTCTTTCCACAAAAAAACTAAATAATTGAATAAGATTGGAACGTAATATTATGTATTATAAATTAAATAAAATATTAATGTTAACGGAAAAGATGTTTGGAAAATAAAGCTTCTTATTTACAGCATATTCTACTTATTAGTTCCCAGTTTATCAGCTTTGTTTTAAAAAACATTTAAAAATTACTTTTAATGTTCTCACTAGGGATGCCAATGTACGAAAATTAAAAAATACATCAATATCTCGAAAATTATTAATTTTAACTACATATGTTGCTTATTCAAATTAATAGACAATTAAATTTTGCTTTCGACTAATGCATAAAAATATAGCGCTCCATTTAAAAAATTAAGTTTTCCGCATTTCAATTGTTTCAAAAAGAAGAAGATTTATTGAGTATGTTGTGTTAAATATCGAATTTCTAATGCTTTCACTATTATCACTAAAGATCCCTCTAGCGCTGCATAAAATTTCATGATCTTGCTGTATTTCGTTATTGAACTATAGGCGTTTTACAGAAGACCGCCAGCTGTCAAAATTTTTGAATAAACGCAAAATATCTTAAAAACGAATAGACATAGACAAATATTATCTTATACAAAGTTATATTAGAATTACCGAGGAAAATCAAAAATGTAATAATATATAGGGTGTTCCATTTGATATTTTAATGTTGTTTGCACAAACGAAACACTCAGTATAACTGAAAATGTAAATTCAAAAAACTTTTGTCTTAAAATATTTTTTGTGTTTTGCATAACAACGAAGAATGTCGAAGAATATCGCACTAATGTGACACCTTTATATACAAAGAAATAAAAAAATAGGTTCACAATTAATATAAAGGAAATATTATCAGAATGTGGGAGTATGCTTAAGTACGAAAATAAATTATATAAATGTTTTTTAATCACTATACTATTATACACTATTTTAAATTTTCATTTTCATTTTCATTTACGTCGTTTAAAATTACATCGTGGATACATCTTTTCATATTTCTTCTATATAAATTGTCTATTCGCCATTCGGATCGAAAAATAACGCTGAGAATGCGAAAAGAATGAATACAATTCCGCCGATTATCGTCACTAAAATATAAGAATTCCATTAAAAGTGAGCACAAATGAAAACCACTTATTTTTTCATTCTTGGTTTCCAACCAATGAAAATCATCGAAAGTCGTCGAATGTAATAATAATAATAATAATAATTTCTACAGTTTATGACATCTAAGTTTTTAATTGGTTGGCAGCTCAAGAATAAAAGATAAATATCTTTTCAAGCCTATATAACAAAGAATTTGTTGTATATATTTAACTTTGTATCAATAAAATAAGTATGTATTTTACACTCATCCCGATCGAGTTGTTTTCCAGATTCCTTAAACAGTGTGGAATTGATATACACTGCCTTTATTATGTAACAAAAATGCACATTTGGAGACTATACATAAAAATCAAATATATAAATTTGTTGTATAAGGTTCGTGTTAAAAAAATGATTAAATACAATTACCTTTATTTTCAAAACTTTGGTAAAATTGTTAAATTATACATTACAACGATATGAATGACTTTCCTATTTTCATTTTCATCACATACATAAAAGATTTTATATATCCGATATTCAGGAAACCAATGCCAGTTTTTTATCTGTGAAGATTATACCATTAAATATGGAACCAATTTGATCTCGATGACATCTATGGATGGGAAAGTGAAATTTTGCGAGTACATATATAATAATAACAAGACTGTTTAATAACAGTCTTGTTTATTAAACAACTTTTAATAATAATTTATTAAAAGTTGTTTAATAAATGTGGGTCCAAAAGTCAACAGTTTTCAAAATATAAAAGTTTTAATTTTTACATGATCTTTTTTTATGAGCTGCTTGCATCGTTGCATGTTCTCACTGAACGAGAATGCTGATTTTCCATCATTATTTTTTTGTAGTCGAGTGCTTATTATTAAACGTTTATTCAAAATAAGTGTTAAGTTTTTTGACAAGTTGCTCAACAGTAGGTCAAGTTTACTTTCGCACAAATGATTATAGTGTGATTACAACTCATGACACTATTAAATTTTGGACACATTTATACTTCTTTTTATACAATAAACATGTCATAGTTTGAAAACTACTGAGTTTTAGACCCACAATTATTAATTAAACTTTCCTTATTTCCGCTTCTACTGTCACTTTCAAAAGTATGTCTTTTTTTATTAACACCTTGTATACAATTGGTCCAAAAGGATCCCCTCCCCCATGATAACTTTTGAACGGCTGGAGCTAACGTTATGAGAAAAAATACGTCGATTTTTAATTTTTACGTACAAAATGTTGGTGTTGTCAACAATTCAATTCCGCTTCTGGTGAAACCGGAAGCGATGTCAACTTTCTTATTTTAAATGGAACACCTGTATATTTTGGAAAGACAACGGAGAGACGAAACGATACCGCAAAGTTGAACATCTTTAATTTGACGAGTAACAAGATAGGCAGCAATAACTTTTCTGCTATTTTCTTTATGTGTTCCTTAGTTAGCCATAAGGCAATAAACATTTTTAGTGTTAAATAAAAAGAAAAACCGTTAATAGACATTTACTAACTAATCAGCTACAAAACAAATAATAAAAAATATAAAACCAAATCTTTATTACAATAACTGTTCGAACTTCTGGCCAATTTTGCTTAAAAACAGCAACATATTACAGAAACTTTATTGGTGCGTATATTGTTACTTTCCAAATTAAAGTTGAACACATGTGGTATCGTTGGATTCGTATCTCCGTTATCTTTCCAAATGCGTCAAAATATACAGGTGTTCCAATTAAAATAAGAAAGTTGACATCGCTGCCGGTTTCACCAGAAGCGGAATTGAATTTTTGACAACACCAACATTTTGTACGTAAAAATTAAAAATCAACGTGTTTTTTCTCATAACGATAGCTCCAGCCGTTTAAAATCATGGGGGGGTTACTTGTGGATATAACTGTGTACTTCGACTCACTTTCATAGGATGTTAGGTTATTTTTGTCGGATAAAAAGCATTTCTTATATTAATGGTATAAAAGTCACTTGTTACGTTGCATCTTTGAAAGTTTGTGCTAAGATATACAAAACAGTGGTGTAAACGAGACAGCAATATAAAATTACTCTCTTAATAGCGAATAGGCCGGTGTCTATACCAGCCTAATAGACACCGGCCTATAGGCGTTACTTTGGTCAGTATTGTGTCGACGCGGTGCTGGAATCTATTGTTTATTATAAAATTTATGGCAATATTTCTACCTTATAATTATAAAATTCCTGTTCTAACATTTCTGAAGAATAAAATTATCTTGAAAAGTAAAAGTTAATTCCAATAGTAATTAAAAATTGAGGCAAATTAAAACGATCAGTAAACATGTGATCAACACAGAGTTGCGTCCACATAAGACTCGCTAACGTTCATGACACCGGTTTCTTCGCTATTGTGTTTATCTTACTGTCTCGTATATGCCTGCGATACTCGACAAACTGACTTTTAAAAGATTCCATATAACGAGTGGTATTTTCTATTCAAATTAAAGTAAAGTAGTTGTAATAATAATATGTGCCTGTAAACTAAATTCAACCGACTAAAGCAATTATTTATCACTTTTAACAGAGAGATAGCTTGATGATACAAATGACTAACAAAGGAATTAAAAGATAATAAAACTAATAAATTGAAGTCCCTCAGCAGAAGCGAATGTGCACTGCAAAAGACTTCCCCATTTCTATAAGACAACAATGATCTGAAGTGGAAAGCTTTAAAACTCAAATGAAACGTATATGGCTAGCGAAATCAACGCAGCAAAGATCGATCGATCCAAGTCTAAAAAGATGAACTGTGAAAAATTAATAATGTAATACACAGCTCATAACTAATCATACTCTCAAAGAATTTCAACGCTCATATTCTCAAAAAGTTGTCCTTCTGGATTTAATATTGTCCTACACTAATTGTAAGAAATTAGTCATCATGACTATACCATAGGATATACTTATTTACTTAGCAAAATACTAAGAAAGTCCAAATGTAAAGGAATCACAAAACAAAAATGTATCCTACCAAATTTATTCGTATAGAATTTATATCGACTGATAAAGAAAGTAAAAAATGTCTAGGAAACATCAAAAAGAGTCGACGTTTTGAATACGATTCTCGATCGATTAGCTATCGAAATTACTAGCACGTTAACTAGTTTCCTATCAGAGTTGTATTTAAAACATGTTACAAATACGTAAATATGAAACCGGCGCACACACTGGTATTTAACCCAAAAAGCTGGCCAAAAATATTTTTTTGGTTTTTATTTGTCACAATGCTTGTTTATTAATAAAAAAGTAATTGTTTATGAAAAAATAGCATAGTTAAGGGTTATACAGTGCGGTCCAAAAGTATCCCCCCCCCATGATAACTTTTGAACTGCTGGTGCTATCGCTATGAGAAAAAAACAGGTCGATTTTTAATTTTTACGTACAAAATGTTGGTATTGTCAAAAATTCAATTCCCCTACCGGTGAAACCGGAAGCGATGTTAACTTTCTTATTTTAAATGGAACAGCCTGTATATTTTGACGTTTTTGAAAAACGACGAAGAGACGAATCCAACGATACCGTATATGTTTAACTTTAATTTGAAAAGTAACAAGATAGGCAGCAATAACTTTTCTGTAATGTTATTTTTTTTTAAAGCAAAATTGGCCAGAAGTTAGTTGAATGTTTTTGATGTTTTATGAGGTCATGCAGGTACCTTCGAGAGAAAGATGCCACTAAGTCTTCAGAAACTGTAAGAAAACCAAAAAAAAATAACTAAAAAATACACAATGACTTCCATTGGGGGCAAAATGGGACAAACTTTTTAATAAGAAGTGAAGAGTAGAATCATTATAGTATCATACAGCATAACCCTTATTCCCTGCAAATGACTACAATGTGTTTAAAAACATTAACTTCTACAGAGAAGTAAAAATAAAAACGATTTTTTTTTAGTAATAAGTTATAAAGTGAGTAAAAATAAATTTAATACAGTGTGCATGCCTTGGTCTGGAGTATCCATATTACTTTTTAGTGGTACCACTGAAAAAAGTTGTTGACATTTAGTGGATATTGGACTGTTTATTTTAGGCAGTCAAACATATTATTTACATAAAACTTTAAAATGTTTAAGTCATTTGTTTTTGTTTCATTTTGAGTACTGCAAAATTATCACGACAAGAGTTCGGTCATTCTATTCGATGAATGTGTATAATAACGGCGTATGTTTTTTGTAAAGGCAGTAATACATAAACACATAACAATTTCCTATATAATTTTCCTTTGTTTGGCTTCCTGATACATTCTGGAACATGATTGTCCAAGTAAACAAAACAGTTACCCATTATTCTACATCTCCATGCAGTTATTTTCAATAAATTCTTGTTGCAATATTTTCTGATGCTCTAAAGATCGTTAAAGTGATGAGCAACCACATACAACTTTAAAATTTTAAATGGAACACCGTATATATTATTACATTTTTGAATTCATTGGGTAATTCTAATACAAGTTTGTATAAGATAATATTTGTCTATGTCTATTCGTTTTTAAGATAATTGCATTAATTCGGAAATTTTGACAACTCACGGTTTTCGGCACAACGCCAATAGTTCAGTAACGAAATACGGCAAGATCATAAAATTTTGTGTAATACTAGAGGGATCTTCAGTGGTAATAGTAAAAGCATTAAAAATTCGATATGTAACACAACATACTTAATAAATCTTCTTTTTGAAACAATTGAAATGCGGAAACTTAATTTTTTTAAATGGAAGTGCTATATTTTTATGCATTAGTCGAAAGCAAAATTTAATTGTCTATTAATTTGAATAAGCCACATATTGCGGTGTTATTGGAGAGGGTAGATATAATATAAGTACTTTGAGTCTAATTTATTTAAAAGAAATTATAAAATACATTTTTATTTTAACACAACGCATTTTCGGAATTACTGGTTATACTAGGACTTTTCGTATTGGCAACGCTGAGTGGAGTCATAACGCGCAGGTCAGTTTTCGTGCGCGATTCGTTTGTCGACTTCTGGTGGGGAAAAGATGCTATAAAAGTTGCTGCATGGGCCAGGCTTATCAATGCTTTACGGCCAAGGTCATTGCTTGTATTAATTCTTTACCCCACCTCCACTGGCGCTGCAACATGCTTTGTACAGACAATAATAGATGGCACCATAAGTATTATATAAGTTATACAAGTCATAAATCGCTTTTATTATAGGTTAGATGTATATTTTAACAATCAATTGTTGTATAATGGCTTAATGATTACAAAAAATAAAAATCGTAGATAGATTAAATGGTAATATATAAATTGCTGTGTTGAAAAGTTGAACATGACACCTCCACAGGCTTCTTCTTCGATGTTGTATGCAACTCCAAAAAGACGGCAAGGTAAATTTTTAACATCTCTTTATATTGTTGTTAGCCCTTAGAATAGATACATAGTGATGCTGAATTTGTACACATGGAATGACAGTCAACATGTATATACGTACCAATAGATAAACGCTTTTTATATTTTTAGATTTGAATCAACGAACGTAATCAACGAATTCTGTAGGCGTCTGGAGTATCCAGTTGACTCCAAAAGCGAGAAAATTATATGGCATAGCAAAAAATTTCAGGCGGATTACTTTGCAAATAAACAAAGAAAACATTTCGAACAAGAAGTGATTAGAGGCAGCCTCTAATCACTTCTTGTCGATTACTCGAAACAGAAGAGTTCATTAATTACAGTGTATGTATGCAGAATGCAAATGAAAATGAAAACATTAATTTAGAATTATTAAGTAGTGGTCTGGAAGTGACTCCTTTAAAAGGATATATAGCAGGGTTTGTTGCAAAGAAAATTATAAAATTTACTCCTTCATGCAAAATATGCAGATGTGAGCTTCTTGGAGAAAGTATACAGGATCCAGCATACGAATTAATTAAAATTAGACAGTATACTTCTAAATCTCTGCTTTCTCCAAGTAGCACATTTATGCAATTATTTTCTAAGTATATACATAATTTAAGTTTTTGCACTGATAAATATACTCATATAGAAAACATTAAACAGATATTGTTAAAGTTATTTGATATAGAGATTTTGAAATTTTTACATGTAAAGAACATGACGTGTTTACTTTCTTTAAAAAGTTTGTAACCAAATTTTACTTTTTCATTTTCACCAAAAATATTAATAAATCATTAAGAGGTTTGAATAAGGAAAATTATAAATCAATTAAGAGTTTTAACATGTAACAAATATTTAAGAAAATATAAAAGACATCGCTAATAAACGGTTAATAATAATATTATATATTTTTGTATCCCTCCTAGATCCGTCGTTGTTTTCGGAATTGCATCTATCAATTTTATTACATTCATATAATAATTTATATAATAATTATTTCATTTTTTTAATACTTATTTACATTGCAATATTTCAATCTAAATAATATATTCACATATAAGAAAAATAAAAATTAATGCTCTTTGAAATATGTAATTCAAACATCAATATTTCTTATATTGATGTTTGAATTACATATTTCAAAGAACATTAATTTTTATTTTTCTTATATATGAATATATTATTTAGATTTAAATATTGCAATGTAAATAAGTATTAAAAAAAATCGTAGTTTATCAGCTTGTTTTAAAAAACATTTAAAAATTACTTTTATGGATCTCAAGAGGGATGACAATGTACGAAAATTAAAAAATACATCAATATCTCGAAAATTATTAATTTTAAATACATATGTTGCTTATTCAAATTAATAGACAATTACATTTTGCTTTCAACTAATGCATAAAAATATGGCACTTAAGTTTTCCGCATTTCAATTCTTTCAAAAAAAGATTTATTAAGTATGTTGTTACATATCGATTTTTTAATGGTTTTTCAATTATCACTGAAGATCCCTCTAGCATTACGTACATAAAATTTCATGATCTTGCCGTATTTCGTTACTGAACTATTGGCGTTTTGCCGAACACCGTCAGCTGTCAAAATTTCCGAATAAATGCAAATATCTTAAAAACGAATAGACAAATATTATCTTATACAAACTTATATTAAACTTACTCAGGGAATTCAAAAATGTAATAATGTATAGGGTGTTCCATTTAAAATTTCAAAGTTGTATGTGGTTGGCACAAACGAAACACTCCGTATAAATGAAAATAATTTTATGTGGCAGAGACCATAAATGCAAAAAAAATTTGTCCTAAAATATTTTTTGTATTTTCCATAACAATGAAGATATCGGAGAATATCGCACTAATGTGACACGCTGTATGATCGTTTTTTTTTTTTTAATTTACAATGATGAATGCACATAAATTACAGCAATGACAACTTATAAAATAAATTTTGACATTCACCGAGCCACTGGATAAAACCACATCAACAAAGGCAAAACGAATCGTTCCAAATTTAACGGCCGCAATAGTACTTATTTTTTGTGTTTTCAATAAACTATATTTGATTTATTTATAATCAGTAAAAACTGTCAAGGTTCCACATTTTTTTGATTAAGGTTGATAGGGTCCTCTATTAAAATCAGTTGGGAATAGTTGATCTAGAGCAGGGGTCAGCAACCTTTGCCGATTGAAGAACCATTTTTAAAATTACACTTTCTAAAAAAAAAATTCGGAGCCGTACATAACAACAAACAGGCATCTTAAATATTAGCTTGTTACATTTTCTGCTAACAAATAATATTTTTTGTACAAAAAGAGTAGGAATGAATTCCATTGGCCAGACTATTTTAGGTTGTATGGGTTGGGTTCGCTCCGTAATTAAAATTCAAAAGGTAAATACAAAAGGTTCATAAAAAATACTACTTGGAAATTTTTTTGGCATATAAAAAATTATTTCTTTTGAAGGGTTTTTTAAAGAGCCACATGCGGGTCTAGAGGCTTAGTACCCCAATAATTTCAAATGTGTGTGTATTTCGATTTAAACTTTTATATGTGGAAACATTTTTAGACAAGTACTTACCAACTTAACAGATTGTTGCTGTACCACAAATTCAAATATACCTTATAAATTATATTTTTAAATTCCTTAATTCATGATATATTGATTTGTACAATTGTACATAAATATGTTATTATCTAATATAGTCTAATGACTCTAATGTAAGAAATAGTATAAGTGAAAGATAACAAGAAAGTAGATATACTATGCGGGTTCTGGACCAAAACGCGGGTTATTTCTTATGGAGGTCCCAATTCACTTTTTAGTAGTAATGGGTGCACCTTTTTTGGTTTTTTGACCCTGACCTTTGACCTTGACGCCCACGTGGCCGATGGGGGTTTTGACCTTGACATTTTTGAACACGGGAGATCCCAATTCTCTTGATGATTTTAGGGGATGATTTTAGCGGATGATTTTACTAACAGATTGAGTTAGGTTCGAACGGGAACCTAACAGGTTCGAAGGGGAACCTAACAGGTTCGAACGGGAACCTAACAGGTTCGAAGGATCAGGTTCGCAGGTTGGATCAGGTTCGCGGAGTTAGTTTCGCGTAAAATCATCATCCGCTAAAATCATCCCCTAAAATCATCAAGTGAATTGGGACCTCCCGCGTTCAAAAATGTCAAGGTCAAAACCCCCATCGGCCACGTGGGCGTCAAGGTCAAAGGTCAGGGTCAAAAAACCAAAAAAGGCGCACCCATTACTACTAAAAAGTGAATTGGGACCTCCATAAGAAATAACCCGCGTTTTTGGTCCAGAACCCGCATAGTATATCTACTCAAGAAACTATCGTTCACTAAAAATTCCATTTTTGTTTGGCGTACTTTTGCTCTTACACCTACCTGTAGCTCTTACACCTACCTGTACGAACGGAGATCTTCTGTGCAATCATTCTACCACCCAACACTGCCAAGCCGGTACAAATGCCATGCCCGCATACGCCACCCATAATTACGCCGTAAACATCCTAAAATTCAAAAGAAAATATTTAAAACAACTGTCGTAAAATTACATTCTTTTCTTCTTCAGAACTCGGAACTCGTGATTCCGTTTTCGGTGCGCAGATCATCTTACAACATTAAAAAATTACTATTACAAAACATTGTTACACAAACAAAATAATTGTTTTACTGAGTATCTCGTAACAAATACAGACTAATGGGCCAATTATGTGCACATCTGTATGGTCTGTAACGTAAATCCGTAGTGACCGTAAGAACCTAAACTAGTTCTTATAGACGTGTATATAAGAACTTGTTTATGTTTTTACGCACGCTACAGATTTACGTTACAGGTCATACAGATGTGCACAGAATCGACCCATTATTTATCGTGTTTATTCGTTATTACGATGTTATTAAGAAGATAATCTCAAACAATTTTATTTACAAACCAACAAACAAATGAATCTAAATCTCGTTAAAACGGTACACAGTACTTGAATTCGAAACTTGTGAAGTCAGATTTTTGTCTCATTTTTATCATAATACTGCATTTTTAGGGCAATATTAAATAGTAATTGCGTAATAGTGTATTACTTGTACACAAACTTTATTTTATTTAAAACCTTGAACACTTGCCCTTTTGGAGTACTTAATTATCATCTGCACATTAGTGACCGAATACGAACAAGCTGGCAAGACTCGGCTAACATCTGCGAAATCCCATCAATAAGAGTGCGTTCAACAACTTAGTAAAACGTTGGTAGTTTAGTGAGCTTGAGCTAGAAGAGTTTAGAAATGTTCAAATTTATTTCATTGAACATAATGATAGTTAAATTAGAGGCGATTACGTTGCCTTCGTTGTACAAGTGAGCACTGTTTTAGAATTTGAATTTACGCCAACTGTGCATTTATCAGAAAGAGAAGTGATTGGATAAGAACGAATTTCGACAAGAAAATTGCAACAAAATTGACCACTTAAGAGTCCATTTTCATGGAATGAAAATTGTAAACACCTTGTAGCCGCAGAATGGAATCTTACAGAAAAAGTTGAACTTGACAATCTCTTTGACGTAAACGCTTTTAGTCCAGTCATTCTGTCCAAAAATAAGTCGAAATCTTCATGCGATAACGTAAGTTGGATGATAGTATGATTTGTTAGAAGGATGTATTCTGAACATAATGCCGGATTTCTGGGGTTCCCCGAGTGTCAGTGACGCTGCTATCGCGAGTAACGCGTTTAATTCGATATCTCGAGAACGAATAATTTTATACAAGAAACTAACTAACTCTTATAAATTGACTTTCCAAACTTTTTTATTCGAAACTTTTTTCTCTAGCATCAATACTTGTCGAGTTATTAACGGCGATAGTAACAGCGCAAGGAATGAAAATACGCACAAATTAATAGCGCGTCGGTGAACACGCGTAACGTCGCGTCGATAGCGCGGGGTTCGATCTATAAACTAAACAATAACTACCAAAGTATTGTTAGTAGAGAAAAAAGTTTTAAACAAAAGATGTAGACAATTAAATGATCTATAAGTGTGATGATAGATAAAAACCAAAAATAGGAAAGTTTGTGCATTTCTAACGAAATAACTCTACAAGTATTGATGCTAGAAAAAAAGTCAATTTATAAGAGAAAATGTCTCTATAGTTTTTTGTGTAAAATGTTTCGTTCTCGAGATATCGAATTAAACGCGTTACTCGCGATAGCGGCGTCATGACACTCGGGGAACCCCAGAAATCCGGCATTATGTTCAGAATACATCCCTACAACAAATCATAATATCACCCAAATTTCACCTACTGACTGGACTATTTGAAGGCGATAAACATTTATTGATCGCGTTATCTAAACAAAAATGCAACGACAGAAGCAACAACAATTAAGATAACGAACAGAAGGAATAGAACCTTACCGACAAAGTCCATACCACTGTGTTGTGATATGACTGTGTAATACATATTAGAGCAGCGAATAGGAAAAGACATTCAGTATTCGCCATGCAGACATGATCTATGAAATCAAAGACGTTATCGATGAACAATTTGCAAGAACTACTGGTCTAAATATTTCTCTTTTTGAACGATTTCAACCGACGGACGTGGTCTGGAATCAAGGCGGTAACTTTTAAAACTGAAGTGCAAGATGAATGAGAAATAAAAGATACTGCAAGAACATCACAGAAAATTACCAGGAACATCTTGAACTCACGGTATTGTTTGTTGGTGGCTTTCGTCTTGTGGTATATTATTTCGGATGTTAAAAGCCTTTCATCATACTAGAATGATGACTAAAGACACATATTGCCTTAAAATACTACTAGTTCGTGGGATTCGTGCTACATGTCTTTATACAAGAAAGCTTGTATTAGTGCACCAAATTCCGTTGAACTACTCATCAAAATTTAGAATTTTTGAAAATAACTCGATGAAGAAAATAATTATATTAGGGGCTAGAAAATTTTATCCCTACCGACTTTAACAAATTTTTAGAAAGGTACATCACAACAAATTTTCTCCACAAAGACTCGTCAAAATGGAAAAATGACAACTACAAAACGGACTACTTATATATTTAAATACAACTATGCTGCTGAAAGAGGCGCGAAGATGAAAGAAGGATTTAATACACAAAAAAAAAAGCTCAAAAACAACTCATTTTACAGCTAGTATCGACATAAGTTTTCTGCACTAGAGGTGACTTTGTTAAAAAAAATTAGTATCAATAATAATTAATATTTCATATTAAATAAATCCATATTTAAACTTTGCTAAATGCAAAATAAGTATTTTGAAATTCTGACATCAGACTGAATTATTTATAAATAATGCACATCTACAGTTTATTTTTTTCTGCTAGTCAGAATCCCATGGCGCGAAATTTAAATTACGCTGATGTGATTGGTTAATAATTGGTACGCTTTACATTCAAGAATTTGAAAATCTTGGCAAACAGGTGTGTCAAATATCAACTTCATCAATGGAATTCTATTTAACTGTCAAAAAAATCGTTATTCTCTTGAAATGTTAAATTGTGTTATTGTCGTTGATTTTAGTTTTTCTTGTATGTTGAAGAAGTTCTCTTTGTTCCTTGTTTCTTCTCTATATTCCTGCAAGTCACCAAAACTTCGTCAGGTTCTACCTCATAGGAAAAAATAAACTATACAGGATGTTTCACTGGCAGGGAATTCCTCAAAAACTCGTAAATAGTGACAGATAGAAAAAAGTTTCTACAAATAGTTGTAGGATTATGATTGGTTTATAAATTAAAATTATTGGTATGTACACAGGGCGTTTCGTAATTGTGATACAGACTTCAATTTTGTTTTTTAAATACAATACCCCCAGTATTATTGTATATTTGGAAGTACCAATAAAATATGAACAAAAAAGTTATAACATACTTTAGCCCTAAACACGTTAATTTCCGAAATATTTTGGATTTTCAGAAAATTATGTCGCTTACATTGTTTGAAAAAAGCGGTTCTATTTTAATTGCCTTTTAGAATAAGTGAACGAAATTTTGAATTATCTTAGTAGAGACCTACACCTTCAGATGTGTTTACAGTTGTATTGTAATATACTGGGTGTTCGTTCCTAACGCTCAAATTCAGTCATATTGAATTGGGAAAATCTCCATTTTTTAAATACAACACCATGTATATATTTAGATCATTCAATTCCTATTAATAGGTGCTTTGATTTATTAAGCACATTCTATGTCTATCTCTTCTACTTTTCAAGTTATTATGGTTTTTATTAAGTTTTCTTTATTCCGGTGTCATATTTAACTTCTTAGCAGGCGATGATTTTAAAAATGAAGGCTAGAAAATAGATATTTGATATTAGAAATTACAAAAAAAAATGAACCCACTATAAACCAATATAAGTAAATAAATATTAAACAAACAATAATAAATAATCCTGTTGAATAACAGATTAGAAAACGAACTAAAACACGAGATTTTCGATATAACTAAACGCTAACCGCAGATGTCTAATACACACATCTGTAGTCTAGTTCTAAACTTGATTTTTTTTCTGAAACAGCACTTCCGATATTTAAACAAGCTAAAAAAGTTTACTTAAAACAGATTAGAAAGTAAATTTTCTTTGTTTATAAAGAACCTTGGCACAGCGGAAGGTGCTGATTAATTTCGCTCCGCAATTAAACGCAATAATTTGAAAGATGAAGTACTGAAAGGAACGTTGGAAAACTTTTTATCAAAAACAAGTGGATGTTAAAATAAAAAGTGTTCAAAAAATAGGAGAGAATGTGTGTTTGATAGACATACAAAGCCTTACGGACAAAATCGACATTTTAAAGAACAAAAGTAAATGAAGGGGTCTCCAACAAAAGATCTTCATTGATTCAGACCTTACGAAAAAAGAATAAGGAATACAAAAAAAATAAGAGAAATAGTAAAGGAGGAAGGAGGAAAAGGAAACAGGACAAAAATAGGATATAAAAAGCTGATAATAAATGGAGTATGCTGGAAATATGACGAAAGCTCAGAGCAATTACAGGAGACAAAAAACTAGCAAAACACACACGAACAACCAGACAACGATCCAAGCAAATGACAAGGAAGAGAGGCATATGATAATTATGATAACAAAAGCAAGAAAAATAATGAAGTAATAAATATAGGAATTTACAAGGAATATACGAAAAACCTAACCATAAGGAATGTCGCGGCCAGCAGGCCGCCACAGAGTCACCCCCACCAAAGGGTGAGTTGGGGTTGCCTGCGCATCTTCAACGTTTTGGCGGGCCGCCCCAAAGGCTCCCCCACCTAAGGGTGGGTCAGGGATGCCTGCGTATCTTCCATGTTTTAAAAGACAGTTTTAAATAAACCTCCGAGACTCTAAGATCAACCATCAACAGTTTAAGATCAACCACCGAGACTCTAAGATCAACCATCAACAGTTTAAGATCAACCATCAACAGTTTAAGATGAACCATCAACAGTTTAAGATCAACCATCAACAGTTTAAGATCAACCATCAACAGTTTAAGATCAACCATCAACACTTTAAGATCAACCATCAACATTCGAACAACAACCAAGAGTCTAACAACAACCACAGACAGTCTAAGACCAACAACCAAGACTCTAACAACAACCACAAATCGATTAAGCTGTATTCTCTTATTGTAAATATAGTTATTAGTTAAGGGTTCATCGTCTTTTATTTAACTTCCGAGTGTTCGTATAAAGTCACGTTCGCGGACAACCAAAGCTTCGCGGCGTGAACAAGGAAAATACCGAAAAACAAGGTTTTGATGAACGAAAAATGTATGCAAGAAATAAACAGAAAAAGAAATTGCCGTGGAAAATATCTACAAACAGGAAACGAAGAGGACAAACGGAAATATATGGAGCAGACGAAAATTGTGAACAATTAATTTTTTTATAGATGTAACATCATTATGTTCACAATAAACTTTTCACGTGTTAAAGTATTATTTGATTTTTGACAAATTAATTACTTAACTCTTACTATACCTCGTTCATAAATTCGAAGGAGTAAACACATAAGCCAGAATTACACTGCAACAATTTTCGTCACCTGTCACACATATAAACATTAAATACCGGAAATCTGGTTGCGAATACGGCAATTTACAATGTGTAAACGTGTCTCCCAATCAGAGGGCGAATTTTTTAAGTGAGAATTTTAATTTACTCTTTAGAAATTATGAACGAACTATAATAATCTAATGTGATGACTTTTAAAACGAAATATTATTGATACGGATAATTTAAAATACATAAATTTGAAATGTACGTATATAAATTGAATCGAAATAAGCTTTGATATTTTAATATTCACCAAAGCGTGCAGATGGAGCCATTAAGGTTTATAGCATTTATTAGAAAGAGTCCATTCTATCCAGTAGGTTATATATGCTTTCCAATTGATTTGACAACTGCACCGTTTAGTACAGATACAGGTAATCCCCTTCCCCTCAAACACCTACTAAAACTAGGTGCAGATGTGGTGCAGTTAATAAGTTAGGTTATGGTTATGTTTATATTTTGCATTTGTGCCTTTGGTAAAAATTTCTTCATCAGTTTATCCATTTTTAATAAAATACTGTTTTAAGTATGTCTAACAATTTTATTTAATTTTAAATTGAAATTAAACTTTAACAAAACGTAAAACAAAGGTTACGTTGTTTGGTTACTAGTTAGTTGTGCGCATTGCGCTTTCCAGATGCAAGTTATCAGTACCTGTACTGTTCTGTTCTGTGCAGTTCCAAACGTTCCAAACGGAGCTGCTCAGATGACGATTGGAAAGCAGCTATTATCAATGAGACTACAAATATATGTTAGACAAGATGGCGGTTATATCGAAAATCTCCTGTTTTAGTTCGTTTAGTGTTATTTTTTATTGTTTGTTTATTTTGTTTACTTATATTCGTTTATAGTTGGTTTATTTATACATTTTTTTGTTATTTCTAATATTAAATAGGTGTCTCTCTGTTTTCTAACCTTCATTTATAAAATCATCGCTTACTAAGAATTTAAATACGACCGAAATAAAGGAAATTTAATAAAAACCATAATAACTTGAAAAGTAGAAGAGATAGACATAGGATGTGCTTAATAATAATCAAAGCACCTATTAATACGAATTGAATGATCTAAATATATACAGGGGTGTTGTATTTAAAAAAAATGGAATTTGCCCAAAACAATTTGACTGAATTTGCGCATTAGGAGCGAACACGCAGTATATTAAAATACAACTGTAAACGCATCTGAAGGTGTAAGTAGGTCGCTACTAAGATAATTCAAAATTTCGTTCACTTATTCTAAAAGGCAATTAAAATACAACCGCTTTTTTCAAACCATGTAAGTGACATAATTTTCAGAAAATCCAAAATATTTCGGAAATTAACGAGTTTAGGGCTAAAGTATGTTATATCTTTTTTGTTCATATTTTATTGGTACTTCCAAATATACAATAATATTGGGGGTATTGTATTTAAAAAAACAAAATTGAAGTCTGTATCACAGTTACGAAACACCCTGTGTACATACCAATAATTTTAAATTATAGACCAATCATAATCCTACAACTATTTCTAGAAACTTTTTCTATCTGTCACTGTTTGCGAGTTTTTGAGGAATTCCCTACCAGTGAAACAGCCTGTATAATGTAATGATTATAAAAGAAACATTAGACATGCAGTCTTCCTATATATTTAAGTACCAAAATAAGAAATCAAGTAATATTACTATTACAGCTTTCATGCATCAACGCTTATTTTCGTACCTACTTCAAAAAGTCGCAATATTATGAAAAATTATCCTAATATTGTTAATTGTAATGCAGAAAACAAATTGCAAACTTTTGAAGTGAATAACAAGTAGCATGTGATACCTTTACCTTTCCACCTGTATAATATTATATCTTATCACAGTACTGAATGAAAAAAGAATTCCTTATCTTCATCATCGTTGCCTGGAGCAATCGATGCCTTTTGGGCGTAATTGAAATATATTATTATCTGAATGAAGCTACTGCTAATCCTAATCTACTACTAAGAAAATTACGTGATTCAGATAGTCAAATCAATTCAAATATAAAAAAAAACGGATTTGAAAAAACACTATTTGAGCATACTTCCAATACCTGTTGATTAATCGTTTCTACAATTAATATTCTTCATTATCTATTCACTGAAATAGAATGATAAAATAGATACAACAACCCAAAATAATACGTGAAACGGGTTAAAATATACATTTTCGGAATTAACTTAGAACTAACTAGATAAAAGATAAAATTACACTACATTCCCATTATTATTTATCCGACACTATGTTGCATCGACAAATGAATGAAAAGTTCCAATTACAATGGAAACAAGGCTTCTTTTCATAAAAAAGATATGTGTAACAAAGAAACCTACCTCTCTAGCACCTAAGATTATCGTCGTAAGTTGTGATCGGTCACCCCATTCTGCTAAAAAGGTCAATGTGAATGATTGTAAAAATATCCTTGATATTGCAGATATCACTCCAGGAGATTTGATTCTTTTTGCTCCTGTTTCAGGATCTGGTAATATAACTTCTTTCTCATACTAAAAGCATTAAGTAATTCAAAAACCAATTTAAAATAATATATTTCAGGCCACCTCCTCTTCTTTTTTACGTAAATCTGATTGAACTTCCTCAAGTTCTTCTTTTGCTTCGTTCGAAGACATATTATATCCTTCCTTTAACATTTTCAAACCAAATATAGCAAACAGTGCAGTACTTATATAAAATGTGTATGCTCTTGGAATTACATTTGCCAACCAACCGAAAAGTGCTAAAATACGTAATTATAATTAATAACTCATAACATTAAAAAATAATTTATACATACCAGAGAGTATTGTCATCACAGTTAATGCAATTATAGCACCCAAGAATACTGTTAAACGAGGATGTCTCATAGCCATTATAGCTGCTATGAAAAATGTTTTATCTCCCAATTCAGAAACAAGAATTACTGATATCGATGCTACGTAAGCATGTATAAAACCAAGCTTTTCCTTTGGCAATAAGCCTGATGTTGATCCAGTACCAACAGTTCCCTAAATTAAGAAATATATAAATATTCCAGCAGATTTTCAATTAATTCAAACTTAATTTCAAACACAAATTAACACGAGATCGTACAGAACCCCAAGGCTATTGCTGTTCGATAACTTTTAAGTAGAACTGGCTTGCAATTACAACAAATATTTGTAATGATACATGACAGATGTTAAATAATTTTAATTATACACACCGCTGAAGGATTTTCTTCTCCATCTTGTTCATGGGGCTCTACATCACAACCAACAAGACGCAGATATAATGACCATAAAAAATAGATATTGATAAAGTATTTAAATACATTTGTTACAATCTGTTTATTCATGTTTAACGCAATATGAACCAAAATATAACAGAATATAAAGTAACGTTTGTATCACGTATGTATTTAAAAGTAAAATTAAAATTATTTGATTCTCATCATATTCAAACGCACACAAACACGATGTATGTTATCTTATATCACTTTAAAATTCATTTATTATTACGAAAAACACAATTGACAATTTGTGTTTGTAGGTTAGGTTTTCCCAGTTTTCAATTAACAAAATTCCCTAATCGGATAAAAAATATTGTTCTAACTAGAGTGTATTTAAAGTTTTACAAAGACGTTTATGTAACATTTTTAAAACTCTTTCTTTCCTTGATACAATTTTTTTAATAATAAATTAATTTTTTGTATTTCAGTTTTTTGACGTCACAAAAAATGAATGCTCTGTGCTCTGTCAAATTTATGTATATAAAACAGCAATAAAAGATTTTAAAAACTTGGTTTAAATAATTTGAAATGAGTGATTTTGAATCATTAGAACCGTCCTTGCAAAATATTATTGAACAAATTTCTCTAAAATGGATATTTGTTGGTGGCAAAGGTGGTGTTGGAAAAACTACATGCAGGTTAGTATTAAAACTAAAAACATGTTTTCAAGTTTTATATACCATTTAAGTGTCCTGAACAGTACATTTTTGAAATTATCCTTATTATAATGCTCATGTTGTCTTGATAAACATAATCTACACTAAAATTAACCATGGTTTAATAGTTGCAGTTTGGCAATCCAATTATCGAAAGTTCGAGAATCTGTATTAATAATATCGACAGATCCTGCTCATAATATATCAGATGCCTTTGATCAGAAATTTACAAAAGTTCCAACCATAGTGAGAGGTTTTGACAATCTTTATGCCATGGAAATTGATCCAAATGTAGGATTTAATGAATTACCAGAAGAATATTTTGAAGGTGATCAAGATGCAATGAGAATGAGTAAAAGTATCGTACAAGAAATTGTTGGAGCATTTCCGGGAATTGATGAAGCAATGAGTTATGCCGAAGTAATGAAATTAGTAAAAAGCATGAATTTTTCAGCTGTTGTTTTTGACACAGCACCAACGGGACATACATTAAGATTGTTATCTTTCCCACAAGTAGTAGAAAAAGGGTTAGGGAAACTATTACGTTTGAAATTGAAAATTTCACCATTAGTATCTCAGTTAAGTGGTTTGTTAGGTATGCAAGATTTTAATTCAGATACCTTTTCTACAAAACTAGAAGAAATGTTGTTAATAATTAAGCAAGTTAATGAACAATTTAAAAATCCTGATCAGACAACATTTGTCTGTGTATGTATAGCTGAGTTTTTATCTTTATATGAAACGGAACGTCTTGTCCAAGAGTTAACCAAGTATAAAATTGATACGCATAACATTATAGTAAATCAGTTGTTATTTAAAAAAGATGAGAATCCTTGTAAAATGTGTTCGGCTCGTTTTAAAATACAAGAGAAGTATTTAGATCAAATTAATGATCTATATGAAGATTTTCATGTAACAAAATTGCCATTGCTTGAAAAAGAAGTAAGAGGTGCTGATAATGTGAAAGCTTTTTCTGAATATTTGATTATGCCTTATCAGCCTACCTAATATTTAAAGAACGTTTTGTTTAAAATGATACTACTAAATTTGTTTATTTATGTTTTGGTTCTGGGTTCTGGGATTTTTATATATCTCAAATTTATAATCCACATTAATACTATGTTGAAACTACTATACTGGTCGTTTTGAAAATTTTAATTTAAGAAAAAATATATATTAATTGGTTGAAGTGAAATTGTATTTTTTAATTTTTTCAAAAAAAACCGTTTTGTATACTTTTTTAAAACAAATGTTTGCTATTATATACATTTTATGTAATATACATTTATGTGTAAATCATGTATAGCTTAATTTATTATTTCTGGATACAAATAAATCTATAATTTTGTTTACCTATTGCGCGTTTACAATTGTTAAAATTATACATATAGGAAATAAATTGATTACTGAAAATTGTTTAGTTCTCACAAATATTTCTGCTGACGCTGTAGGTTGTAAGTAATGTCTTTACCAGGGCCATGCTTGCACTTTGACCACAAGTTCTTAAATTCCTTTCTTTTCTAGCCGAAACAATTTTTGATTTGTAGCCATATCTTGATTCTGTACGCTCCCACCTAGGTCTGATTTTATATACATTTGATGATTTTCAATGCACTTGTAGTACTTGCATACTCCGATGTAAATTTCATTGCTGAGAAAAAATATAAATGTAAAAATTGCGAATTTTTTTAAACTTTTGTTATTTGAGATACAAATAAGTGAAAGACGTTTTCTATATAGAATTTTGTTCTGATTTTATGTATTATATGAAGTTTTATTAAATGCAGATAGTTTTTGAATTGCCGTATAAAATGGAAGTTATAGTTGACTATCAGTTCAATATCGTTAACCATGAATATTACAACACACTTTAATTTTAATAAAAAACTTAAGATTGACTTGCATACTAATAAGTATTCAACATGTTTTATACTTTGATTATTATGTAATATTATTTCCATGAAATTTAAGGCTTGTAACTTTTTTAGAGCATATATATTTTGATATCATAAAATGCATAATAAAATTTAAATATTTTGAATTAATAATTGATAACAAATACTAAATTGAAAGTGCCAAGACTGTCATGAATTTCACATTAATTTGTTATAAGTGAATCTAACAAAATAATACTAAATACCAGTTTAAATTATCACGGCAATAATAAAACTAGCCAATTTAGTAAATGTGTGAAGATGTTTCTATTAACAATCGAGTATGATATTTGAAGATTCTAGAACACTAATTGTCCTAATAGTTAGCTTAATCCTTCTTTTCATATTTGCTATGCTCCTTGGAGATTTTCTTTAATACATTCACAACGAGGTTGGGGAACACCTTGAGGTCCTAGAATCCTTAAGGTCGTAGAATCTAATTGAATCGTTTATTTCAGAAAGGGACTAAGTAATATTTCTATGTTTTTGAGAAAAACGAAAAAAAACATGTACTTTGCAATTTAAATATTATTGATGACATTTTTTATTGTAAAATCAATTTTTTGCAATTCCTATAAAGAAAAAATCAAAAAGAAAAGACTGTACTTAGTACCTTTCTGCAATGAACTGTATTGTTGTTACTGATTTATTTGTTTGTGTTCTCACATGGACATGGATTTGATTAAAAGAAAAAATATAGATATTTACGAAAAAATACTTTTTTAATAAAAAAAAGAAAATATTATTAAGAAAAACAAAAAAAATTTTCTGCTGCATTTTAATTTTTGGTTCTGGCTTTATTTGACCACAATATTTCCTGATAAGTATTGGTACCTTTCTCAACAAAAGAAATATTGTTTCTAAAATAAATGTTGTTGGCTTATGAACCACCGTTCCTTTCCGCACCAAACGATAGGTCTATAACAAGTGAACACTAAAATACACTTATCTCAAAATTGTCAAAAGTGTTACTTGGTCCCTTTCTGAAACGATTCAATTATTTTAGTTTAGTAGACGCCATCTTGCTGATGAGCATGAATTTTTGAAGTAAAATATTTCCATTCAAATGTTCATTAAAGGAAGAGGAACCTATTAGTGTTACCCCAACATAGGACCCTACATATTAAGTGACAATCTGTAATATAATAAATTCTGCTGATTAATTAAAATCATATCTGTTAGTTCTTATTTGGAACACAATTATATTACAAAAAGCAAATTTAATTAATCCATTCTATTTTTATAATAATTATTTAAATAACACTTCGTGCAACTCATCATAAGTGAACAAAACAAAATAATTTCCTCTGACCGAAGGTTTGCTTTAACTGCAAAATAAAAGAATAGAAACAATTACAAAATCTAGTAAGCATTTTTATTAATAAATCAGTATAATGTTTTAAATATTAAAAATGTATAAACAATAAAAAATAAATATTAATTTAATACAAATCTATATTAATTTAATTAATTGATAATTATATAGTACGAATATTATCTTTAAGATTTAACCAATCAGGAAGTCTGTTTTCTTTGAAATACCGTTCTCTTGTTAAAGCTTTCATTGAGACAATTTCTGTCGCTCCATATATAGCACCTTAAAAAATTGTAATATAAAAATTAAAATTTTAAAATTTGGTCTTTACGTACCTCCAAGCCAAGCAGTATAATTATCTTTACTAGGAGGCGTATGAAACTTGAATGTCTTAATATTTGTAAATTTGCTGTATCTTTCATTTTTTAGCTGTTTATATAATTCTTCCTTTAACCTTGCTTTGAATCCAGGTGCCATGACTGTTCCTCCAATCAACAAAATGTTTTCTGCTAACAATATTCTAGAATCAACATCCACTTTTGCTATAGCATCCAAAATCATTGTTGACATACACTGGTGATCATTATCCTCTTCATGCAACACTTCATATGCAATTTCACGAAGTTTTCCAGATATTTTAAGTATCTTTGAGCCACCCAATTGATACTTTAGTTCAGGACAATGTTTAATATCACATGATGGTAACATCAATTTCTCACCACGTTCGCGTTTTGTTACAAAACAACAACGTACTAAAAGTAAATGATTTAGGAACAAGTTTTTATGATTATATTTATAACCTTTTATGTCTTCTAATGTTGATTCAGATATATTTTGAACGCCCATGTTATCAGCAGACAATAATGCTTTTATGTTACTATAAGATTATCAGGATAAATAATTACAACTATAATTACACGATGCAAGCAGTATTGAATTTTATTTGTTTTTAACGAAATAGTAGGACAAACAATTTTACAGGATTGGTCAAAAGTTAGGAATTAAGTTCATATTTAAATTGAATTATTAAACCTTAATCACTAGCTACATCCAGTTAATTTTATCAAATTTAATAGCAATCTATATCTTGGGATAGAAAAATTATTTAAATGTTTGAATAGCCCCCTACTAATTACCTAAAATGACCGTTAAAATTATGTATTGACTTCTTCCAATTTAAGTTTTTTTTTCCAAACAGTAAAAATATTATGAATTTCTGATCAAACTACATAATATGTTGTTTTTAGTTGATTGATTATTTCAGAAAAAGAATATTAGTTGTAAATTAATTATAATGTAGTAAATTATTAAACTCAATCAAACTTACTTGTGTACAGCTTGTGAAGCTAAAGGTAAAGCTTGCCATGCATGTAAAACTGGAGAACCATGGCATATAGGTATGGCAACTGCTTCGGTATATCCAACATCCAATACCAAAGCTGTATCAATTGCCAAAGTAGCCAAACTAACTAAATGAGATGGAACGACAAGTAAAGAAGACACCTCATAATGATAAAATAAAACCTGCAAAATGAATATTTTATTTAACCATTTCTTATCTCTGTTTTTTCAAGTTGTACAAGCCAGTTTCGTTAGTTTGTGTTTGCTGTATGTCAGTCCCTATGATGATAATATTTGAACATGCCATAACGTAAATGCTGATGAATTAATAAACATCGTTTATTATGAATAAAGGCTTTCATTTTACTATGAGTCACATTAGTGATTTTCCAATAATATGGATCGAACACACTCTACTTTTGGATTCCATTTATTGATAATAAAACATTGACTAATATCAATATTTAAACATACCTTTGCTAATGTTTCCCTGAATAATGTTGGACATAACAGTGATTCAACTATAACAACAGGTCTATCTTTTGGGCTTATTAAAGTGTGCCTATAAATTAAATTGTTAAGAAGAAACAATGCAAGAATTTGTTGAACATACTTAAAGTATAAAATGTGCACAAAACTAACTAGCAGATCATATAAATCTTGTTTATCTTTATATTCACAAATCCTCCGCACAGTATTAGTATTCATGCATCTTACTTCTGATGGTATAATAGCTCTAGGTGCAAATTCACCACTAAACCCAACCCTAAAAAAACAATCCTAAATTAGGAAGAAAACACATTTTGACTACAACATACTTTGTATATGCAGCTCCTATATCTATTACTATTGTTAATTTATCGTTTATTCCTCCAAAGCCTTCATAAAGAGGCATTTTTAACGTGGATTCACGACGAATAATAGTGACAATTCTAACCACAAATTCTGACAGCGTGACAGCTGTTCTTTGGTGAACAGAGTTGCCAACAATGCCAACATGCATCTGATTGGGCTAAATGTACATGTATAGCTCATTTCAAATAAGAACTCTAATGCGTCATCAATGCTCAGAAACGAATTTTCGTGTTTGGTTGGCATCAATTCGCACATTTTAATCCATGCAGTGGTGTAGGATATTTTCCATAATTTCCAATTCATATTTATTATTAGTGTCAAATTCTTGGTTGATTAAACTTAACTTTTTTTTTCTTGAGCATGCAACCAAATTAAAACTCGAGTTGTGCAATAAATAAATAAATTTTAAAAGTGACGCTTCAAATTTAAGCAAAATTTATAACAATTTAATTATTTGATTATCTACATCTAACCAAAATTATATATTTATAATTTAGCTATATTATTATTGAAATGGGGATTATGTATTATATATAATTTTACAAAATTTCAAATGTCCATTATTGAGTTATTATTGAAATATTTTATTATATTTGAAATTATTTTAATTTACTTTTACATTAATAGTTTAATAATATACTGAATTGTTTCAAAATTAAACTTGGTAATGGTCGAAATACTCGACTAGGTTTTCTCCATGTTTTTCCTAGTCGTAACGTTTGACGCAATAGGGATTAGGAATTGTAAAATTTGATTCATTACTTAATATTTAAATTTATTATTTCAACCTGATGGAACAAATTTATAGTAAACTATGTTTTTTTAAAGAATGTTTCCATAGTGAATAATAACAAACGTCAAATATATTTATTACCCGACGAAGATTTCGAAACACATTTTTAATATTCGTGTGTCGTAATAAAAATATTTTATTGCACAACTCGAGTTTTAATTTGGTTGCATGCTCAAGAAAAAAAGATTCCTATTTTTATAAGTCTTTGGTAAGTTTTGTAGTTTGCAATTTATGTTTAGATAGTAATTAGTTTCTTATAGACATTGACTTTTATAGTACACTTACATAAAGGTATTATTTGGCAAGTAAATAATTCTAACATAACTACGCCAATGAACTTTCTCCCACTTTTCACGCAGATCAGTTGATGACGCATCAGAGTTCTCATTTGAAATAAGCTATACATGAATATGATTAGAATAATAGAACGAAGAACAAACTTGCATATGGTTTGAAATATGACCGCTAGGGTTGCCACAAAACATATGTCATAGAGCGACGCATGCAAAATCTAAACATAAAAAATTAGAATTAAATTGTACCGAATTTTAACTATTACTACAAAAAACATCCGAATTAGAATGGTGCCCTGTCCTTCACCATGTACTTCGGCAATTAGCTCCTAGATGGCAGATCCAACATTCGTGCATATATAGATCTCTTTGGTATCACTAGTGCACACTTTTTTGAAATTAAACATTTATTACAAATTAATGCTGTTACATAAATTAATAAGTGTAAGTAGTGTTAAGCTACATTCACTCATAATTTAGTTTGTAAAAGTGCACGGATTGCATACTGTAGTGGACACTTTTTTACACCAGTTCTTGATACCAAACAGAGCTATATATAAAAACATACTGTACTGACATATGTATAACAAACAATCCTGGAAGTATAATTTTTAAAATTTCGAATATGAGAATGATAATTTTATGTTAAGCCCTGTTACACCCTGTCATAGCTGGTGTTATTCATTTGCCAGTTTAATTTAGAGAATACTATTAAATTATTTATTATTTTTATAATGAAAATAATAATAAGAATAATAAAAAATATATATTTTTTTATTCTTTGACCTGAAATTTGAGGCTCCTCTAATCAAGAAGCCCCAAGCGTGCGCTTCATGCGCCTTTGTGAAAATCCGCCACAAGGGACGGGGCAGAGCTGTGATTAATAAAAGTATCAAATAAGAGAGATATGTATCGAGTGTAGTAGGGCTGTCAACGGTAAAAAAGCGCGTATTGTGCATACATTATTTTACGCAACGATACGACACGACACACAATACAAAGGTACTCGAAAAAGCTTGCAGATATACAGTACGATTCTAAAGTATACCTCCCCATGATAACTTTTGAACGGCTGGAGCTATAGTTATGAGAAAAAACAGGTCGATTTTTAAATTTTACGTACAAATTGTTGGTGTTGTCAAAAATTCTTATTTTAAATGGAACAACCTCTATATTTTGACGTTTTACGAAAGGCGACGGAGAGACGAATCCAACGATACCGCACATGTTCAACTTTAATTTGAAAAGTAGTAAGATAGGCAGCAATAACTTTTCTGTAATATGTTACTTTTTTAAGCAAAATTGGCCAGAAGTTCGTAATAAAAATTTGGTTTTATTTGTTTTGTAGCTGATTAGTTAGTAAGTGTTTATTAATGGTTTTTCATGTTATTTAACACTAAAAATGTTTATTGCCTTATGGCTAACTAAAAGGCCTATTACACTACCCAATAACTAGGGTACGTAACTCTAACTCAGGCTGGTGTAATAGCGGTTAGGGCGCAAGACACTGCCTGTAGTGAGATCAGATGGTCCCTACCTCTCTAGCTCCCTATGCGCTCTTTCGGCTAGCGCTATTTTTTTACGTTTCGAGAACGTAGGTGTCATAGCAGACTTTCAAAGTACTTGATGTTTTTCCTGACTGACAATGAGATAGTTCTAACAGAGAGGCTAGTCAGGCTAGTATAATAAGTGCACCCTAGGTAGGGGCCACGCCCACCCTATCGATAGGGACCATAGTTATTGGGTAGTGTAATAGGCCTTTAAGGAACACATAAAGAAAATGGCAGAACATGTATTGCTGTCTATCTTGTTACTTTTCAAATTAAAGTTGAACATATGGTATCGTTGGATTCGTCTCTTCATTGTCTTTCCAAAAACGTCAAAATATACAGGCTGTTCCATTTAAAATAAGAAAGTTGACATCGTTTCCGGTTTCGCCGGAAATGGAATTGAATTTTTGACAACACCCCTATTTTGTACGTAAAAATTGACTTATATTTTCTCATTGCGATAGCTCCAGCCGTTCAAAAGTTATCATGGGGGGTGGATACTTTAGAATCGTACTGTATACATTGCGCACCTCTTGAGAAAAAAAAATCTATCGTATGAGGTGAAAATCAACTATGGCATCCGTGAAAAAATTTAAACAGGTTGATGATTCCGCAAATACGAAACGTTGTCGAAGGGTTGCATAATACACTCAACAAAAAAGTTGCTTAGAGAAAGTTTTTACAGAATTTATAAATAAAAAAATTACGATCAAAATTTAAAATCAGTGTGTTTAAAAACAAATGAAAATAGAAGTTCTTTTCGAATAATTAATGAGCAACAAATGACGCAACTTTGATGAGCTTCGAAAATTGGGCAGCCTGTATAATAGAACAGATTACTTCTAAAAGTTATCTGTTTGCAGCAATTCATTTTACTTTGTCTTTGTGCCGTTTTAATTCAAACGAAAAATATCTGAGAAATTGCCGCAGTGTATGGGGAAGATGCTCTTGATGAACAGTTTAAAAAGGGCACTCTTAACATATTTGTAATGTTTTAAGAAGAAATGTATCTCTTCATATCGCACATCGGCTAATGGCTAAGATCGTATTTCATCAATTCGTGCAAGATTTTTGCACCACAAAAAATGACATCAATATGTATGTAGTCGATTTTTAAAATGGTAAACTTTCTTAGTAATATCGAGTCTGTTCCATCAAAAGTATAATCTTACTGCGTTACAATAGTCGAATGTAGAGGGAGTGATAAGTTTGTCATATAATCAACAGTGATTTAACAATTCTCAACTTATTAGTTCAGTTTATTACTTGCCACACGAAGGGTGAAAGAATTAGAAAAAAGGTGGAATAAGTGTGTGAGCAAGCCGGGTCAGTAATATGAATATGGCGATTATTATATTAATATTATAAAGTGAATGTATGTTTATAGCTATAAAAGTTTACCCAAAATTAAAAAAAATTTTTTTATCAATTATTTGATAAAAAGTCTAGTGATGATAATAATGATAAAATTATATATTTTTTGAGACGATTAGATAAAATTTCCTTCCGAGTAATCGTTGCGGGTGTGTGCTTGGTTAAATATAATGGCATTCAACGTTGATAAAGTTATTTCGAAGCTCTTGGAAGGTAAACAACCCATAATTTGTGCATTTTGTAATATTTTGCTTAACATTAAACCATATATTTTAAGTACGTGAAAGTAAAGGTACCAAATATGTAACTTTGCCGGAAAGTGTCATAAAAGCATTGTGTTTAAAATCCAGGGAGATATTTTTACACCAACCATCTTTATTGGAACTTGAGGCACCCCTAAAAGTTATAGGTGAGTACAAAGTATATTATTAAATCTATATTGCTGAATCTTCTTATATTTTAAGTTTTTGTTTAATTAATTAATTAGTTGCACGAAAGATTATCACCGTCTTGATAAAGAAGCTTATTGGTATTTTATAAAATTTATTGAATACTTTTCAAATATTAACTATTGACAACTAAGGCTTTAATTATGACAAATACACGAATTCAGATATTTGGTTAGCGTGATTGACTAGCTATTCTATTAATTAAAATATTTAATTATATTTATGTTTAGTATGATACCCATACTTAACATCAAAAATTTATTTATAATTTCGTTAGTGTTTTTTCAATTAATACATTTTCCTATTTCTCAGATGTCATAAATATCAACAAACGCATTGTTTCTGTGTTCATTCATTGTCAGTTCTGAATAATCCATTATTATTACTGATATCTGATATTTTATCCAGCATGCAAATTTCAACACTTTTATAGAAAAAGCTACAATTATACTTATTTACTTTATAAGTCGCTTTCCTAATTATTAAAGAACAATACGATTATTTCGATAAATGGCTACAGGAAAACAACAAAGAATTAAAAAAAATCATTTAAGCCACTATCGTTCTTTTTTCAAGTGCCACAAGCAATATTGTTTTCGTGGTACAATAATTTGGAAAATGGTCTTTTTCATCGTTTTGGGATTGACTAATATCGATAATTTTCATCCATTTTTATATAAGTTATAGATAGATAGATAGATTCCACTGTAAATGACTTTCACTGGTATATTTATTTATCCATGTATATGTTACGGTTAACGTTAGATGATGGGGTAAACTTATGATAACCTGGGTAAACTCAGTATTAACCACGAGACATGCTGGGTGAAGTTCGGAATATAGCTTAAAGTGAGGAAAATTATTTGTTTAAACTAAACAACTACTATGGAACTTAGAGTTACAAAGATTTCCGCCGACTTTACATTGACATCTTTTTGTTATACATTTAGTCTTCAGTTACTCTTACATAACCTTGACCTCCCACGATACGCATTCGGGAAGTACAAATTTATCACTACACACAGAAAATTGGTTCCAGGAAAACGTTTCTTCAATAGTTCCCTTCTTTTTTCCTAATTTATAAAAACTGTCGTCAGTAATATCCACAACTGTCATAAGAACGTTTCTAAAATCGCCCCGCTATTAACTTCTGGAATTTTCAGTCTTACTGTGTCTCCAACATAAGGGAAATTTTGAATTCGAGTTTTCATTTTCTTTTCTTAATTTACAAATTTTTCTTAGCGTCTCGTCTGTTTGGCTCTATATTTTCTCTGCATGTACTAAGTTCTTTGGTTACTTCTTCTACACCAAATTCACTGCCGATTTTCTTAAGCTGCTCTTCGGTTTGTAGATTTTCAATAAGCTCTGTTGGAAAATCTGAAATATAAATAAGCCAACTTTAATATCATGACCAAACACGGCGGTGTACGGAACTCGTTTTATTCACTTTTAATAATAAAAAAGGCCTAGATTACACCAGATTATTTTCCAGCTGACGACCTTTCCGACATTTTTTGGAAAGACATTCTCAAAAGATTTAACAAAGTAAGTAAATTCCTACGGTCTAAAGAAGTGGACATACTTATCGCCGTGAATCTTCAGAAATTAAAAATTAAAAAAAAAATGGAATACGTCCAGATTCGTAATATAAGATGCACAAGGAAAGAGAGTTTAAAAACAAAGGGAATAGTGGAAACATTCCTTTCTGTTCTGGACTCTTTACTCTGAGTGTGAGCATCTGGCTAATGTGTAACCTAAAGACATTCGTTATGCTAATCATCTTAATCGCTGATGAAAAATGCCGCACTCTCCTTAATAAATCCTGTACGGTTTGCCAACTGATTATCATTTATGCGTTGATATGTTTGTGTTTTTCAAGGCTTATAATGATCAGAAGTTTCTCTTAATTCCCGCTTCACATATTGTTTTACGTTTAAACAATGATTTTGTTAAAAGTAGCAATAAATGTAAATATTTATTTTATTGAACGTTTATATCATTATTCCCGTATAAGTGAGTAGAGACCCCAGTGCATTGCTTTTCCCGGACCTTCAAATCTGTTAAGATATTCCATCACAATTAAAAGCATCCATCGGTTTATTTACAAAAACTAGAAAGGATTTCATTCTTTGATGAGATATAAGGATAATTGGACTAAGAAATATAAATATGATCCACGATTTATAAGATAGGTATATTAATATATCTGTTATAATAATAGAATGGTACTTACTTGTATAAGAACAAGAAAGAGCTGAAAGTTATTTCACTAAATAGTTTTTTTAAGGTTTGCTGTACTTTTCAATTTAAATTTCTTTATTCTTGTAATAATTGTAAAAATAATATTTTTAATTTTATTTTCAGGTGACATACACGGGCAATTCGGAGATCTGCTGAAACTGTTTTCTTACGGAGGTTTTCCACCAGAATCGAATTATTTATTTTTAGGCGATTATGTGGATAGAGGAAAACAGTCTATCGAAACTGTATGTTTGCTTTTAGCATATAAAATTAAATATCCAGAAAACTTCTTTTTATTGCGTGGAAATCACGAATGTGCTTCGGTTTGCACCATTTACGGTTTTTTCGATGAATGTAAGTATATTTATTATATATTATTGGCTTTAAAGAAAAATGCTAGGCTACTGTGAAAAATCAAATCAGAAATTCTGCTGAATGTGAATTGAAGAGTAGGATTTAACTATAATTTATTTAGTATTTTAAAAATGTCTATATTGGCTTGCATAGAGACAAATAAATTTAAATTAACTGCTTGAAATCAGATACGCAATACAAGCAGACCAATTATATATATAGTTTAGCTCTTCAGGCCTAGTAGGCCCATGGCTTGTTCCACGATTCTTTTTCATGACTTCCTGTCCTGGATTTTCTTTTTCCACCTATAAGTTCTACTTTCTTCTAGGTCTTTTATTACTTCGTCCTTCTATCTCGTCCTTGGTCTTCCTGCTCTTCTTTTTCCCCCTACTTTCCATTAGCTTCTTTGGTACTCTTTCGTTGCTCATTCTCATAATGTGACCCAACCATCTTAATCTTTGCCCTTTTGGGTTCATTGTAAAGTTCCTGTATTTCCCTATTTGTTCTCCTTTCCTATCCTTCCTGACCTTTTTTCCTGCCGTATATTTTCCTTAGTATTTTTCGCTCCCACACACTTAGCATTTTTTGTTGTTCCACTTCTTCGAATCTATAGTTTTTTCCTTTATTGTTTGCTACATTTAACTTTCCATTCTTGTTATATTCCTTGCCTATCCACGTCATTAGTTTCGTTTTGTCTTCGTTTACCTGTAAGCCCATTCTTTGTGCGGCTTCCACTAGTTTTAAAGTGCATGTTTGGAGCTCTCTTTGGTTTCTTGTCAGGATGACCACATCGTCAGCAAATGCTAAGCACTGGTGTTTCTTATGATATAGGAGACCATTTCTATTGAGTCCTGTTGGTCTTATTACTACCTCTACACAGTTGAACAGTAATGATGAACTTTCCTGATGTTCGGTAACCTATTTTCACTCTATTATTTGCGTTATTCAGAGTTAGCTTTATTAATCTTAATCGTTTGTCTACTATTCCTAGTTCTATTGGTGCAATGTATAACTCCTTCCTTTTAATTCTATCGTATGCTTGTCGAAAGTCGATGAACAGCACGTAACCAGACCAATTAAAATAGCAAATATTTTAGCTTTATTAATAGTAAATTTAAAAGTGGGATACACCACTATGTGTTTTATATGTTTGTTAATTTTACCAAAATTTATTTAATAAACAATATATAGATTTCTCCGTATAAATTCTACGTTATTTTGCAGGCAAAAGAAGGTATAACGTAAAAATATTCAAAACATTCACGGATGTATTCGAATGTTTACCATTCGCGGCTATAATTGATGACAAAATATTTTGTTGCCACGGGGGCCTTAGTCCAGACTTGATAGACATTAGTCAAGTTAGAAAAATTACAAGGCCAACAGATGTACCCACTGAGGGTTTGCTATCTGATCTGCTCTGGTCTGATCCGACTATTGAGATGGGTTGGAATGCAAACGACAGAGGTGTATCTTTTACATTTGGACCAGACGTTGTTGACAAGTTTCTTCGAAAACACGACTTCGATTTAATATGTAGGGCACACCAGGTAACATCTTTGTTTTAACTTCAGCAAATTAGTTTAAAACAATGCTTGTTTTTATCATTTTTACTTCAATGGTTTTCAAATTCAAATAAAAACAACAGTAAATATTAAAATTTATAATTTTGAATATATATGAAACATGTTATTTTTATCGTAACCTGTTAATGTTTCCATTAATATTAAGTATCGTGTTTGTTATCGCATTCGAATAACTTTATTATCTACGCTAAAACTGATTTTAAAACAAATACACATGGACATCAAATACTGTGATTCATATTTCTTATAAGTAGATAGTAGATAGTAATTTTAAATTAACACGTGGTATTTCGTGTTAAAATATAAACATTAATATCGAAATATAAGATTACAATAAAGTGCCAAATTAAACAAATAATAGTAGTAACATATTACTTTGTTACGTATCGTATGATGTAAAAAGTAAACATGGCGCCTATAATAATATTTTTCCCCTTGATTCCCTCTCGCCGCCCAAGTTCTCGAGGAACTTTACTGGACTGGGAGGGAGGAATTTGATATATGCTCTCTCATCATCTCGTGTCTTCGGTATTGTTCCAACATCTGTGTTAGGGATAGACGACGCTGGGTTTTCACCTCCTTGAGTAAAACTCGATCTTACTCTAAATCTAATTTATTTTACTTAACTTAAACTCTAACAAAAACAAATAATAATTTCTATCTCGCGATATTAGGTCTGTTTGGTATCCTGAACTGGTGTAGAAAAGTGTACACTACAAAATGCAATCCGTGCACTTTTTCGAACTAAATTTTGAGTGAATGTAGCTTAACACTACTTACACTTATTCAGCTCATCAAAAAGAATTTAAGTAACAGCATCAATTTGTAATAAATGTTTAATTTCAAAAAAGTCTGCACCAGTGTACACTAGTTCAGGATACCAAACAGACCTAATGAGAACTTATGATGTTCTCGCTATGAAGATCTGTTATCAACTTATTCTAAAAACTATGAAAGTGTCGACGACGAAAACCCTTCAAACCCCCACCATTATACATATTATTGGTTAAAAGTTGTTTACATCTAGGGGATAAAGGGTTTTCACACGTTAACTGGCCTGTTCGAGATTGCCGACGACGAATATAACAATGAATCGTTATTCGATGTTTGCTGAACCGGCAATTTACGACCTACATTAACAAGCATTGCATTGTATGATTGTAAGATTGGTGTCCTTAAAGTAATATAAAATTTAAAGAAATGAAAATTAACAGAGGTGGTCTTTCAAACAAATGTAGAGGTTTTAACAAGAGAGAGATTGTGTACAATGTATGAAAACTAAATAGTCTTATTATTAAATATAAAAGGATAATTGGTAATGTAAACGGCCTCTAATAATGAACAATGAATGTAAAGAAAACTAAAATATAATGCAATCTATATCCTAATTTAATAACTTAAATAAAATTGTTCAAAGTAGCTTGAACACCTGTAATTTTCAGCTTGATCTATACGTTTGACAAACAAGATTATGTAACAATTAATTACAATAGTTTACAGCCATTTTGTGCACTAGGTGCCACTATATTTTTCTTGTATACTTTGGCTCCAAACTCGAAAATTGCATTATTTTTTTTTGTATGGATACGGTTTCGAGATATAAATTTTTTAACTTTTTCTTGGTTTTTTTTCGGAGGTAGTTTGACTATTTGAAACATATCTCGAGTTAGGAACGACCAATCTCGCCGTTCGGCATATCAAATTAAACATAATCGAATCACCAATAAATGTTACTAATATTGTTTTTCAGTCGCTTCAGTAGTTTCAGTGCAATGGGCCATCACACGATAAAAAAAAATTTTTTTTTGGCCTAAATCAAAATCGATAATTCAATCTATCGCCGAGGAAAAGTATAAATCGTGGAAATATACCCAGTTTCTTATTTTTTATGTAGAGTTTGCAGTTTTACGAAGAGAAAAAGGTATTTAGAATGAAAATCTATGTAAAAATGCCGAAGTTGTGATCAATTATATGTGAAAGCACCAAAATTCCATTTTCGTATTTTTTCCCTATTTATAGCGTATAATGCAGTTTTATTCATTCCATTTATTTTCATTGTGCTATTTCAATATAATATGAGATTATTAGACATAATTTTGGCTCCTGCTTTTTCAACTGTTTATTTTGGAATCCGTTTCATATGAGGCACCAGATATAATCTCCCGTCATTCCCTGATCCCAAAATCCTTGGTAGCGCCGCTCAGTATCTTTATTTCTCGGTAGAACCTCTCACCATGCTCGTCACTAACGTCACCGAGATTCTCCGGGAAAAAATAATTATATGTCATTTATTTTTTTTTTAATTTTTCCAACAGGCGTAAATATGTCTCTGAAGATTCATTTTCTGCATTCTCACCCTTCAACATAGGACCGTCGTTTTTGTATATTTGGAGGTAGGCTATGGTCAGCTATCACCTGTTAAAATAGTGGGACTTATTTCAGAATGACCTGTATATCTGGACTGTGGTGTAATTTTTTATCTCTCCATTAATCTCTACATTCTGTTCCCAATTATATATGCTTTATATTTAACGTCTTTTGAACCGAAAAGCAAAAAATACACACTTACGATATCGGCTCGTAGAATGTTTAAAAGTATATAATAATAACTGCCGATACAATTATTGAACACATATAAAATGAAGTTATATCACAGAATTAAAAAAATCATTATTATACAGCGTGTTTCACTGGCAGGAAATTCTTCAATAACTCGTAAACAGTGACAGATAGAAAAAGAAAATTTCTACAAATAGTTGTGGTATTATGAATGGTCTATAATTTAAAATTATTGGTATGTATACAGGTTGTTTCGTAACTGTGGTATAGACTTCATTTTTGTTCTTTTTTAAATACATTACCCCCAAATATTATTGTATATTTGTACCAATAAAATATGAACAAAGAAGATATAACATACCCTAGCCCTAAACTCGTTAAATTCCGAAATATTTCTGAATTTCTGAAAATTATGTCACTTACATTGTTTGCAAAAAAGCGGTTGTATTTTAAATACTTCTTAGAATAAGCGAACCAAATTTT
>JAFFZR010005241.1:0-35277 GCA_018397195.1 Lethrus apterus
GTTGCCATTAAAAAAAAAAAGTTGACAATCGTTGTTCAGAGGCGCTTCAAAATAAAACATATTATTTACTGCCAGTTTATAGCGGGCTTTGAACAATTCAATGCGGTTTTTGAATTTTGAAAATCGGATGACTAATAACGATACTACAGCTCTGTCCGTTTTTTATGCACCTTCCTGTATAACACTCGATCGAGTAGTTAAAAAATAACTTTTCTCGAATTTAGGACGTTCGAAAGAATGAAAACAAAATGAAGATGATGATGTTATACAAAAGAAGCAAAGAAAAATCAAACGAGAATGAAAAATATGAATAAACATGGATAATACAAAAGGATGAACAAACAAAGAACAGGAAAACTTGATAAAAATAAAAAATATGACAATATAGACAAAGTTGCAAACTTAAAGCGAGCTTACTCGAATAAAGCAAAACTAAACAAGATCGAATAAATCAAGAACCGAAAAAATCAGATAAGAGTCAATATTGTCAAAATTATTAAAAAAATGTGAACCTAACAAAGTATCTCAAAACTAAATGTATGCGAAGATAACGTACGGCGAGCCTCGAAGAATAGACAACCTGTATTTTTCCTTTTGTCCAAGTAGATTTTATCAAACACCGGTCGGTAAAAATAACGGTAATCGAAGTTGGCCGCGAGATGAAGCGGCCAAATTACAATTTACACGACGAGTATCATTTTTTATATATATATATTTTACGCGTAGTAACCCGAGACGTATGAAATCGGGAAAAAAAAAAACGATAACGCCATTTACATGTTCGTGCACGCAAACGTTGAAAATCTTACGAAGTGCGTAAACAAAAAAATAAAGACGAGCGCATCATCGTCACTCGATTAATTAACGTGCACTTAATTAGAGCGCATTGCATTGTGTTTATTTATAAAGTCGCCAATTAAACGAGCTGAGCAGGAAACGCAGGTCGCTTATCGGCGCGCTTCGTTTCTGTGCATTTTCGCCGCGTTTTCCAACAGCGACTCTTGCATGCGATATGAATGTATAACATCGCAAACCCTTTTAACAAGAAAACCACAAAGAACGTTTGAAATTTGTTCATTAACGTCTTACTTCTGCGTGTTTTCGATTGTGGGCAACGCTCAGACAATCAATCATTCTCTGATACTCCCAAATTTTTTATTATATTTGCATTTCACTAATAACTTATGTAATTTCTCTATAGCTTCGAAACAAATCTTCTTTGATCTCGAAGCGATTTTTGGCCGATCGTCTAGCATTACTGCTTTTGAATTTTAATTACGGAGCGAACCACCCAACCCAAACAACCCTCGAACTCGAATCTTTATCCAAAAATGTTAAAAATTGTACTTTTTTGAATTTCATCTATGGAGCGAACCCAACCCCATACAAATCTTAGTAAATGATCAGGACACATTTTTAAGAAAAATAGTCCATCGTATACAAGAAGGTGTCCCGTATAGTTTTATTCAAAATTTTGGGACGTTAAGTAGATTTAATCTCATGAAGAAAAACCATATAAGTGGTATGTCGAACCTGTTTAGTTATAGTCTTAATAGCCAAGACGAAAATATTAAGCGAATATAATGATCTGTATTGAGAATCCCTTGTCCTTTTCGAAAATGATACGGATATAGGCCTTTCCGTTTCAGGATAAGCCAAATACTTTTGATATAAGTAAAGATATGCCGATTTTTGTTCATGGTTTACTTCGACTAACTTCTTTTTTTCGATCACACTGTACAACTAAACGGATTCGACTTACCACTTATATGGTTTTTACTCAACTGTTAGAATACAAACTTCCAACTGCCCAACTGTCGTTTCCTTTCAATCTCCAATACTGAGCAATCTTTTCCAATCTGCACAATTCCCAAATCTAAGGCTGGATAAAAAAGAGCGCACATAACACGCCATTTTCCAATTTTCTAATCAGTCCAATCAGAAATGTTGCTTTTCCGGCTTGTTTCTCTCTATTACTCGCAACAAATAAAATTTGTTTCTTTCATAAAAAAATTATTCGGGGGGGGGGCAAAATGCAGAAGATATACAAACAAGCAATATGCATGATATGATATGATATGCAAACAAGATCAAAAGAACGAAAAAGCCAGAATAATAAACCCAATCCAACTTTTTTCTGGTTTTCCATGCTTCCTGCCTATTGATGTCCTTTGAGTTGGGTTTAACTGTCGGAATGGCGGAAAGTTTCCATTTCAAAATTGTAATCGTTCGAGGTTTTAGTTTACAGCAAACATAAGTTATTGGCTTAAACCCAAACTAAGTTGTAAACTTAAACCCAATCTAAATTATTACATTAAACCCAATTCATCTTATTGGATTAAAACCAATTCAACTTATTGGATTAAACCCAACCCAACTTATTGGATTAATCCCACTCCCAAGTTTTCATCAATTTTCATTTGGTTGGTAATCGTCTTTTGGTATTCTTTAAGTTGGGTTTAACTTTCGAAATGACGAAGTTTCCATCTCAGAATTTTGATCATTGGAGCCTTTACTTTGAAAGGAAGGCGAAGTGAAAATGGACGAAATTCCAACCAAACCCAAAGTTTTTAACTCAAAGCCAACCTAAGTTACTAGCTGGTTATCTCAAACAGAACCGTAATTTCTGGGTTTACGTGGAAATAAAACGAAAGAAAAATGCAAAAAAGCTAAAATTACGTTGGATTTGTTTGGTTTTTCGTGTAAACCCAACCGACACCAACTTAAAATAATTTATTTCAATTTTTACAAAAGAAAACACAACCGAACCCTATTTCCTTTTTTTTTAATTTTTGTTTTGACATGATTTTAGTTATTATAGGCGACTTTTGTCAATTGATTAGATCGAACCCAAGAGAATTGGATAAATCCAATTATGTAAATGCAAAAAAATGCATTTTAACGCTGCCCGACGAAATAAAACAAGTTTTCATAAACAAAACCCATAACATGTATTTATAATTTTATTTATTGTTTCTGTCAAACGGCGTCATTTGACAATTATGTTTGGCAGGTGTCAACGATTTTTGTGGCAATGATTTGAAAAAAAAAAATTTTTTGAAAAAAAAAATTTTAAAAGGATTCCAATCCCACTTGCAAAACTTGCAAAATGCAAAACTGAAACAACACATCTGAATGCAATCAAAGTAATTCCGATAGATTTGTGGTCAATTTTGGATGGGTTTGGGATCGGACGGAGCTGGATTTGTTTCCGTTGGATTGGTTGGATTAGTTAGATTGTTCATGTTGTAATCGGTTAGGTTGGATTCGGTTCGGTTAGGTTGGATTTAATTCGATTACGTGGGTTGGATGGATTGTTTTTTCCTTTTATGCCTCAAGTTCGACGGAATTTATCATTATAAGCGAAAGAGAAAGAAAAAGAGATAACTTAAGAAAGAAAAGAAAAGGGGGACAAAGTACTAGGAGTCATAGAACAAAAGTTGAAGAATAGAATAACATTCGGATAAAATGGAATGGAAAGCTAAAGGCGAAAAGATCCGAAAATAAAACGAAATTTCGTGTGGAAAACGAAGGTGGAAGAATGTACCAAAAGAAATGAAGAAAATTCCAGAGTGTAACATTAACAACAAAGCCGGACAAATTGGCAATACAAGCTGACAAAACTAGTATGTTAGGTACATGACTTCACCGTGTTGGATTACTTATAAGGTGTTAGGTTAAATTTGAACATGTTGGGTTTTATTGGGTTGGATGGCTTTGATATGAAATTTAGGATTCACTGGACTAGGCTGCATCGGATTGTATTGGATTCAGACACATTCTTTTGGAATAAATTGCTTTAAGTTTAATAAAGTCGATTACAATAAAGTCCACACATAGTCCTGAAATGAGACGGAACATGAAAAAACGATGGTAGAGGCAGGCCGACTGGTGGCGAGATTCGGGATGAAAGTAAAAGAACGGGAGGAACGCAGCTTAATAAGGATGGCACCATCTTTTCTGGTGCAATCCTTACCATGTGGAAAAGAGGCAGGATGATAAACATAACTACCAAAATGGCAGAAGAACAGAATAATAATACGAAAGAGCAAGTTTGTCACTGGAAGACGTGGAAAGGATATGAGCTGAAGGACATTCTTGCCTTCAGCGCATCTCCTTTCCACGTCTTATAAGAAAGTATGAAACGGTGGAAGGAAATAAAATATTCGAAATATAATGACAAGTAAAAATAAGTATGTGTATATGGGCGAAAGCAGGAATAACTACGGGGGGAAAAGAGTGAAGAGAGGAAAGCACAGTAGCGAGGTACAGAAATGAAGAAATGAAGAAAAACGAATCAAATACTTGGATGGCTGAAGAGTATAAAAAATGAAAAATTCTGCGAGTTGGGAAGAGATGATTGGAGACGTTGGATGGAGAATGTAGATGATTGGAATTGACGGAAGAAGAGAAAGGGTAAATGAGAAAGGGTAAATGAGAAAGGGTAAATGAGAAAGGGTAAATGAGGAAGTGGAGTACATGCCTGAGTGAACCTGAAAGAGGTTTAGACATAATGAAGAAAATAAACGAGAGGAGAGCGAGAATGGACAGCTACAAGAAATGTATACAGGTCATTCTGACTGTGTCTACTATTTTAACAGGTGATAGCTGACCACAGCGCAACCCCAAATATGCAAAAACGAAGGTCCTATGTTGAAGCATGTGCTAGAAAAATATTGAAATTTAGAATAAAATATGAAAGGTTTGATTTTCAACGCGACGCATATTGAAATGGACACAGGACTGTACTTAAAACCAAATGCCCATACAGAAAAAGACATTTTTCTAAAATTTAAAATGATGATAGGACCGCCGTTTTTGCGGATTTAGGTTTGGGTTATCCTGTATATAAAGATAAAATCGAACTAAATCATTAAAAAACATCATTAAAAACCATTAAAAAACATTAAAAAAACAGAGAACTAGAAGACATAACAAATCGAAGATGAAAAAAGAAATAGTGTTAAAATTTTCAAAGACCGAACAAACATGATAAGATTGAACACCAACATAAATATTTTCAAATTTCAAAAGTTCAAACAATTCAAACAAATTTGAACAGTCCCGGTATAACGCCATCAAATATGACCGGACGATCGACTAGAGCTACCTTTACTCTTACGCCATACGGGGCACACAAAATAAAGCGCACAAATTCCCAGCGTTGGAGAACGTAAAGAGCGCAAGAGACAGACGGAGAGCGACGTGCGCGAACCTTTCGTCTATTTTTACGTTACCGCGGCAGGTGGAAATTGCGTTTAAAAGTGAAGGTCAATCACGCAATCATTGCGGTTTTAATGCCATTATTATTAAAATACGAGGGACGTTCGAAAACTCTCAGAGTTCGTGTTTTTTTTCGCCGTATGACGACGTTGCGAAACAGACGTGAAATGAGAAACGTTCCACAAAAGAAAACGATCCGATACATTTTTGAAATATCGGTGGGTACAACCGCCGTTTTTGCGGATTTTATTCTAGTCACTTAAATTAAAATTTGGATTTATTTCGTACAATAATTAATTTAATCCTTGATTATTTTTGTAGTTCCTTTCGAACGATGAGACTTGTTCAAAAATTAAGGTAAGATGATGAATAATTTTTTATTTGTTTTATTTATATAATTGAGGTTGTTTGACACAAAATTGCTAAATATACTAAATCCCGTATTTGACACACGAGCTCGCATTAATCGTATACATCGACAGACAAACGTTGGTTTCTGGATTATCACCCATCGTCAGTGCGACTATTGTGAGCGACTAATGCTTGCCGGACTTGCGACCTATGCCGCGCCGCACATGGCACAGGTGCATCGTTTGATGCATTACAGTACTCACCGATAGGTCGCGCCGTGCATCAGTTAATCGCTTAATTCTTTAACACATTTTCGCAAAAGTCATGCCGACCACGTATTTTTTCAACAAAGCACTTTTCAAAATTTAAGTAAAGATTATTAATTAAGTTTAAAAAAAAAAACAATTTCTTGCAACAACGTTACATCTAAAAAAAAAACATTTAGAAAATTCCTAAGAGTGTTACACGCCCAAAAGGAAACAAGTGAATACGTCACACATAAATATCATATAAAAAAGTGGTAAACGTAGTTTAATCAAATAATTTTCTGCATTTCACTGTTACCACTCCCCGACCCCTTTGGAAGCGATAAATATATCCCGTGTAGAAAAGGGAAAAGGTAAAGGACAGCAATAACTGACCATGACAAACTTTCTGAATAACTGACTGGGAGGAACTGGGAGATTTACTCATAACGGTACAAAATACAGGAAAATACACTCCCAATTTCAACCAGATTATTTCATATATTTATGTTGCTTAAAGGATTCCCATTGATTTCTACTGATTATGGGTTTCTACTGAGCATAAATGCCCTAATTTCATGTAAAAAGAAGTCTTAGAACATCGGAAAGGCGAAAGTTACGGAACGCTTAAATATCATGAACTTATTCAATGGAAGCGTTTAAACGCGGATGAGAATCAGCCCATGAAGTTAGCAGAAACAAAAAGCGGGATTACTTTACTTGAAGTATATCTTTCTTGAAGCATTTCTATTCATCGACATTTTTACTATTTAGGGGTTCCCACTGATTGGGGGATTTCTACTGATTGGGGGATTCTACTGATTGGGGGATTTCTACTGATTGAGGATTTCTACCGATGGGGAATTTCTACTGATTAGGGGATTTCTACTGATTAGGGGACTTCTACTGATTAAAGTATTTCGAAGGAAAAATGATTACGGATTTTTGAATAACATATTGAAAAGGGATTGTTACAGGAAAGGAAGAGGTGTAAGGTTTAAGGAATAGGACTGAAGATTGAAAACGGTAGGAAATATAATGTACGTGAGAAGAGTTTATTTGGCTTTTGTGGAGGAAAACTGATTAAGGGCATTGAGAAATGCACTACAAGGGAATAAATATGGGAAAGAGGGAAAGGTATATGGAATAAACAACAAACATAAAAAGAAAGAAATTTTGGAAATAAATATTTCAACCAAATTTACCCTCAGATGATGGATACCAATCATCTTCATAATTTTTCAGAAAACAAATTCAATCTACCCTCATTTAATAAACTGCTCAATATAAAAACATGTGTTCAACTTTTCGTTATTTTGGACGGATTCACGTGTTTTACAGCGCGCGCAAATCGCACGCATCTTTCTACTGTCGTGGTCGCCTATTTTTTCTATTTCCACGTATACAAGAGACTCTTGGGTTGAAACTTTTATTCAAAGAGAACAAGTCACATCGTTGCAATCGATTTCTCGCCTAATTGTCGTGGAAGCGTGGCCGAGCATTTTCCCAGATCCGTGTCGAAAGCCGACGGGAAAAACGCACACAAATTGCGTTGTGTGGGTGCGTAGTTTGCCTCGACTTAAAGCCGATGTGACGAAAACGATTTTTTAAAGGGGGCCTGTGTAAAAAAAAATGAGAAGAGCGAGGGTGTCGGTAGGGTTAGCGATGTCGCGTTGCAACGCGCACATAGCCTCGAATTTTTGAAACTGTATTAAAATTATTCAGGATTATTGTACATTACGTAATCCACTTCTGTCCCAATTTCATGTTTATATTTTATTTAATCAATTACTTCATGAAGATCTCAAAGTTCTATATGATAAAGATGCTATTAAAGAGAAAAGTATAAAACACCACACTAAACTTGAAAATAATTGATAGCTAGGAAGAAGAAGAAAATATTGACAAATAGAGAGAAGAAGAAAGCGATGATAACTAGAAAGTAGAAGAAAAGGTGGACATTTATAAATTGACAGAGAAAGAGTAGGTAAAAGTTGACAATTGGAGAGAAGCAGAATAGGTTGACAGCCTGAGAGAAGAAGGAAAAACTGACAGCTAGAGGGAAGAAGAGAAAATCTGCCAGCTAGAGGGAAGAAGAAAAGAATGACAGTAACAGGGAAAAAATATTACAGCTAGGGAGAGAAAAAAATTGTTGCTAGAGAGAAGAAAAAGGGCTAACAACTAGAGATAAGAGAAAGAAGTTGTTTCCTATACAGAATAAGAAAAGATTCAGCTAGATATTCACAGACAGCAAGAAAAGTTTGACAGAGAGAAAAGAAAAATAATGAGCAAGTAGAAAAGGTTGTCAGAGAGAACACGAAAAGATTGCCAGCTGATGAGACGAGAAAAAGGCTGGCATCTCGAAGAACAAGCTAGAGAAAAGAAGACAATATTCGACAGCTTGGAGGAAGAAGGAAACATTGACAGTTAGAGAAGGTGAAATTATGATAGCTAGAGAGAAAAAGAAAAAAACTGACGCTAGAGAAAAGAAAAAAGGTTAACAACTAGACGTAAAAAAAGTTGACAACTAGAGATTGACAGAGAGGAGTAGGAAACGTTTGACAAGTAGAAAGAAAATAAAAATGTTGAACAAGTAGAAAAGGTTGTCACAGAGAAAAGGAAAAGGAAGAAAAGGTTGTCGGCTAAAGAGAAGAAGAAAAGATTGACATCTGGAAAGAACAAGCAAAGGTTGACGGGTAGAGAAAAGAAGAAAAGGTTAACAGCTAGAGAAAAGGAAAAAAGGTTGGTAGTTAGAGATAAGGAAACTGAGAAAAGAAGAAAAAAGATTGACATAGAAGCAGAAATGGTTGGTAGTTAGGGAGAAGAAATGGTTGGCAGGTAGAGAGAAGAAGAAAATGTTAATTAATAACTAGAGAGAAGAAGAAAAGGTTAATTAATAACTAGAGAGAAAAAGAAAAGGTTAACAGACAGAGAGAGAAAAGGTTGACAGCTAGAAATAAGAAGAGGTTGACAGCTAGAAATAAGAAGAAGTTGGCAGCTGGAAAGAAGAAGAAAAAACATTTAGTTAATCAGTCATAAACATGTATATACACTTTGTTTATTGTTTTAATTAAGATATTTACAATATTAAATATGTGTAGACATTTTTATTTACTTTAATGTACATATTCCGAACTGATCCATCCAGTGGCGTCGTATCTAAATTTAAACCGCCCATAAAATCGAACGTTTCTTTTGTTGTGAGGAACTGCCGTTACCGTCGAATAAAATAATTATCGAACGAAACGTTTCGTTCATTCATTAATGCCGACCTCGTCTCGAAAGAGACAAAAAGATGAATCCGAAACGCATCGGAACGGAGGGGGGGCATGACAGAAATCCGTCTCGTCGTGCATCGTCCCCCGCCGCCGAGGGGGAGGAATTTCTAAAATTCCGCGCGCCGAAATATAAATTGCAAAATTATAAGATCCGCGAATATTCGGGCGTACGATGCGACGGTCCGGGGGGCCGCGAGGGGGTCGCATCTAGACACAAAAGAAGGCGGTCGTCGAGGCGGCGGCGGACGAACAAAAGAATATCATCGCGACAACGGCATTTCTGACGAACTCGCGACATTGACGTCGCTCGTCAACGGAACGCAAAAAGTAGTCTTCAGAATTCGAGGGGCTCGCTAAGATCGGACGCGTTTGGGCGATGTCGTCGTCTTCGAGCAGATTCGGAAGGCGCCCGTAATTGCGTAACTTCGGCCGGCGATTGTTGTGCGTTTTGGACGCACACTTTGATTCGTGTTTTGTTTTGTGCATTCGCCGTGACCAACCACGAAACTCGACTGTTTTTTTCCTCCAACAAGAAAGGAATTTTCTATGGATGATATATAAAAGCCACAATAATTGTAGAAAATATAAGTAAACTATAAAAATTATGGACGGTACGAATTTTACAAAGAAATTTTAATAAAAACACAGAACCAATAAGCTAAAGTACAAAGTACGACAATCCAATCAGATTAAATTTATTCAATCAAATTGAACAACAAAAATCGATCCAATCCTTTAAAATCTACCCAATCTAATAAAATTGAATCCAATTTAATCTAATTCAATCCACTATCAAATCCAATCCAATCGAATCCAAACCAATCCTATACAATCCAATCCAATCGAATCCAAAACCATTTTTTTTTCAATCCCATCCAACCATTTCAATCGAATTTAATACAATCAAATTCAATCCAATAAAACTCTAGGTCAAGAAAATCCAAATCCAACGTAACCAAGTACAAAAATCCAACCCAATTACATAAATCAAAAAACTAAGCACGATCAGCAAAAATTTAAAATAACAGTAACCAGTTGAAAATTTAAAACAAACTTAATTGGAATGTGTAACGTTATTGAACTTCATTTCAATCCAATTCACACAAATCCGTTTTGGTTGATGAAAATTGTTCAATACAACTAAATCTAATACAATCAATTCCAATCGAATCACATCGCAATAAATCCAACCCAATCGAAAACACACGAAGCTGTCATCAACTTAATGTTGACAACCCAACCTTAGCATAAATCGAAGGCACAATTAAATCGCATGGAGCGATTAAGTTGGATTTGAAAGAATCAGGCTGGGATGAATTTAACAGAATTAGTTTGTTGGATTTGTATGAATTAAATTGGGTTGGATTTGAATTAACTAACTGTGTTGGAAATTGAATAGATTTGGCAGATACATGTTGAAACTCCATATTCACAAAATTGTTGGTTTCACATGATTTATTGTATTACTACTACAATTGCTTCATCACACAGTGGATTCTTCAGAATATACATGTATATTCTTCTACCTGGTGAAACAATTGTAGTAGTAATACAATAAATCAAGTGAAACCAACAATTTATAACTGTGTTGGATTTAAATAAAATGAGTTGACTTTGGATGAATCAGAACGAGTTGGATTCGAAAGACATGTAAACAATTCTTTAGGTTTACATTTCTCCCCACATACGAAATTTAAAATATTTTCAAACTTTAAATGCAAAATTAAATATAATAACCGTACAACATCCAACAGTCCAAGAAATTAAATATCAAACTTTAAAAAAACCTTTAAAATTCTAAATTTTAAAAAGTTTGTAAGAAAGTAATGCGTAAAATCCAACCTAATTCCAGATTACTACCTTAACTAATGTATTGGATTCGAAATAAATCAAATCCAACCCAACACCAACGTTGGATTTTAATGAATAAGCCAGAGTTGAATTCTGAACCAAATTTGGCAATATCACAGAAAAATTTAATTCGTCCAACTTAAGTGTTGAATTTGATTGAATTGGGTTTCACTTTAAAAATCAAAATTTTTGTCAAATTAAATTAATATACCGTCTTGGATTTTACACATTTAAATCCAACCCCAACCTATCCGTTGGATTTTTATAACAAATGATCAGTGTTTCATGTCATAACAAATTTAAACTCATTAAGATCAACTAATCATGGATTTGAATGAATCCAGTTGGTTGATTTCATTAAATTAAATTGGGTTGGATTTGTAACATAAAACTAAATCAAATCTACACAAAACCAACAAATGGATTTGCTTAGGATGCGTTGTATTTGGAATCGAATCCAGTTTCCCAGTTTCCAGTTTAGAAATAATTTTAAAAAATCCAACAATTAGTTGCGGTTGGATTTTTTCAATTCAAATTCAAAACTGGATAAAAGTTGGACTAAAAAATTAGTTAATTTGTCAATATCGATGGATTAAAATCTAACCTAACTTTATCTGTTGAATTTCAAACCACCTTAAGTAAAATCCAACTAAACTTTCAGTTTGTGTTTAGTTCAGAAGTAGGTTGTTGGTTATCAAATCTAAGGCCAAGGTCGCAATCAAAGTACGATCGACTCCGATTCTACACAAAATATTCAGCATAACTAATCTAATCAATCATACTAATTGGTGTAAAATCCTATTGAACTGGATTAACATCCAATCCAACCCAACCTAAATTTTAGACATTGTGGGTTTAAACAAATTTAAAAAATGAAACGAAATCTGCGTCGACTTAGTGGTGCTGCCTTCAATAAATACAATCCAACAGTAGAATTTAAATGATGAATTTCATTTTTCAGTTATTTTTGGTTGGATTTAAATTGCTCGGTTTTTCAAAATCCAACCAAATATAATCACCGGGTTTAAAATCATTACAAACAAATCAAATCAAACTTGTTCTTCTGAATCCAACAATTTTGCATCAGAGCAACTAAATCATTTCCAACCAAGTTAGGTTGGAGTCTATTAGTTCAAATCCGACGTAACCCGCTGACCTCATAGCGTCTCACGATTGGATGTAAAAAGTCGTAATCAAAGCAAATGTCCAAAAAATTTACATCAATACACCTACATAACCTAATTAGGTTGTCAACAATTCGCCTGGCTGAAATCCAACAAAACCCAATTGTTTATATTATGAAGAATAACCCAGGTTAAAAAGGTGAAAGGTGGATGAAACACAATGTAACACGATTATGGTGGTGAGAAATCCACCAATTAGGTTGGGTTGAATTTGTCGCATTAAAGCCTAAAACAATGCAAATATGAGACTAAATACAATCAGTTTGTTGGATTTAATTTAAAAACCAAAGGAATCTGAACGTTATTCAACTAAGCGTTGGTTCCTACCGATAAAAATCCAACACAATAAATCAAATCCAACAATAAAAATAAATCAAATCCAACAATAATTCAAATCCAATAATAAATAAATCAAACCCAACAATAAATGGTATTTTAAATAAATCCCAAATTTTGAATTGGTTGGATTTGATTCCAAGTCCAACCCAATTAATTGTAATTATTGAATTTGACTGGATTTCCATTAAGTTGGGTTGGATTTCCATTCCATCCAATCTAGCCATTACAAAATTTCGATAATCATTTAGGGGCTTTTAGAAATTTCGCGTCGAAGGGGACAAACTTAAAATGGGGTTGGGATAAGTTTCATCTTTATTATTTATTCATCTTTATTACTTATTTTATAATTTTAAATGAGACGCTCGGAAATTTTAAACTTTTTTTTATAAAAGAAAACTTTGCCAGGATTTTAATAAATACCATCAGATCTGTGCATCTTTATAGAAAACAAATTTTCAAAATAAATAAAACAAAATCATATGGCTCTCAGTTCAATTGTTTACGACTGAATTAAAATCGTACTTTATCGAAAAAAATAAATGAAAATAGGGACTGATTTCCAGGCAAACGACAAACGTCGAAAAAAAATAAAGTACATCAACACAATATTACCTTCCCGTGTTTTATCGATTCTCGTCCCATACGCGACGGAAAAAAAAAACCAAATGTATTCGTAAAAAAACCGAAAAAAATTGCGAGCGGCAGAGTTGACGAAGGCGCCCTCTGTCGGTGCGCCCAGACGCCGAATCACGACGATGAGGCGCGCTCTGGCGGAGGGTAGTCGAAACGATTTTGGGGATGGGACCGTTCGGTAACCCCCGAAACCGTCAGGGTGCGATGTGTCCTCTCCTTTACCGCGCGGTTCGACCCCGGAATAAAGAGGAATTTCCTTTTTCGAAAGCATCACCTGTCCGTATCGAGAGAGCCATGGACGGACGGGATTAAGAGCAATTACCGCTAAGGATCAATTTGTGGCGAATTCTCTGGCGTTAATTAACGATTTATGTTGATCGACGTTCGCGATATTGAAGTACTTTTTCGATTTTAATTGGATGGTTTGCGACAGTGGCGTGTCCTTTGGGTGAGTATGTGGCGATACAAATTTTTCGTACAAATTCAACGTCAGCTTAAAATTAACTTAAAATTCAGATTATTACATTTTTTTACGTGAGAAATTTGGAATTAAATTAAAATTAGACCTTCACAAATTAGATCGTTACATTTTTTTTGAAATCATTAAATCCATAAAGATTCAAATTCCGAGTTCAATTATACTTTAAAAAATCAACAATTAGATCTAAGTGGATTTAATCTAACATATTAAGTGGAATTAAATGCGCGAAGTTCTAAAGAACGAAAAATATTATTTAGAACATCGAAATAAAAATTTTAAAAATCAATAATTAGATTTATGAAGAAATAATAATTAAAACTAAAAAAAATGTACATAATGGACGTCACAAACTTAATAAAACAACAATTAGATCCATGAAGATTTCAAACTTTAGGAACTGTTAGACCAGTCTTCAAATCTGTATGAAAATGAACACTAGATTTTTGGAATATTTAGAGATTTACATCATTTTATTAATTTAATGTTCTTAATTTGTGAAGATTTTGAATTTTAAATTCAAACTTGTAAATCATTACAGATCTAAATATTGACTCCTCACAAATTTAAACGAAGAGTTTAAAAAAATTGAAAAAATTATCTTAGTGGATTTTTATTCAGTTAACCTAAAATAAAAAGTATAATCAAATGTGTGAAGTTCTAAAGAGCCAAAAACATTATTTAGAACTTTGTAAATAAATTCAAAAAATCAACATTTAGATCCAGAAACAATTAATAATGTCATTAAAACTATGCAATAATAAAATTTTAAAAATTTAGATCATGGGCGTTACTAACTTGAAAAAAATCAACATTTAGATCTATAAAGATTTCGAACTATGGGAGTTTAGACCGGTCTTGAAAAATGTGTGAAAATAAACATTCTAATTTTGGGATATTTAAAGATTCAAAAATTAAGAACGTGAAGATAAAAAAAATCAACATTTAGATCTATAATGATTTAAAATAAATTTAAAATACAATGAAAAAATCTAGAACGTTAAGTTATCAAAATTTAGAAAATTAACAAATTACATCTAAATGGATTTAGTCGTTTAGTTACAAATTAATAAGAACAAATACGGCGCCCACCACCGATAGGTGGCGCTGTGCATTTGGTTCAACCATTCACGAATAAGAAAAAATCAACATTTAGATCTGCGAAGAATTAATAAATGCGCGCATGTATTTAAATCACGGATGTTAATTTAAAATTAAAAAATTTTAAATCAACATTTAGAACTATGAAGGTTTCGAATTTTGCGAGTTAAGAAAGAAATATTCAAAATTGCCCGAAAATTTTGAAGTTTCTCGTATTTTAGAACTTCACAAATTAGAGCGTGATTAAAAAATTTAAAGAAATCAATATTTATATCCGTGACTTTTAGAGAAATTAGAACTTATTAAATTAAATTAAATTAAAAATTTAAAGAGAATCAAAATTAGATCTATAAAGGTTTCTAACTTTGTGAATTTAGAACACGTTAAAAATTGTGCAAAAATTAGTGTATGAATTTTTGTATTTAGATATTAGATCTGCGGGAAAATTAACATTTGAAGTTTCGTATTTTAGAACTTGACAAATTAAACGTGATTAAAAAAAAAATAAAGAAATCAATATTTAGATCCGCGATTTGTAATTTAATATAAAAAAAGTTAACAAAATTTGAAAAAAAAAATAAAATAATACCTAATACTAATTAGATCTAAGTAGATTTAGTATTTTGAAAGTCTAAAACATGAGGCGTAATTAAATTTGTTAAGTTCTAAGAACCAATATTATGATTTTGGATTTCACAACATAAATTAAAAAAATCAAAATAAATTTAGATCACGGACGTCCTACATTCAAAAAATATCAATGAATTTAGATTAGTGTCAAATTCTTGGTTGATAGAATACTTATCTTTTTTTTTTTTCTTTTCTTGAGCGTGCAACCAATTAAAACGCAATTTGTGTAATAAAATATATTTATTACTTCGGGTAATAATATAATAATAATGTAATAATAATAAATATATTTTATTACACAAATTGCGTTTTAATTGGTTGCACGCTCAAGAAAAGAAAACATAAAATTAAAATTTTAATTTTTTAAAAATTTCCAATTGTATAAATTAAAAAAATCAACATTTAGATCTAAGAATATTCAAGTTTGACTTTGAAGAACATTTTCAAAATCGTGCGAAAATTGAAATGTATTAAAATAATTTTTTCTTAATTTTTTTCCACCCTTCTCACTATTTGTCCCAAGCTCGAAGAACATAATTGGACTGAGAGGCAGGATTTTATTTATTTATTTATTAAAATAAAGAAAATTTAGAACTCAAAAAAAATACTATTATTATTATTAAAAAAAAATTTCAAAAAGCCATTTAGAACTACTAAGAATTTAAAGTACCAGCATAAAATATGTCCTGGAAACTATGAGGAAACATTTGTATATTTAAAATTCATAAATTTTGAAGTTATTATATTAATATTTTGGACTTGCTAAAGTTTAAAAATTTACAAGAATTTCTGAACAATAAAATCGTCATTAATCCAAACAGGAATAAATCAAAAATCAACATTTAGAACTCTTATGTTTTCAAAATATTTTTAGATCTTTACAAAACTTCACAAGTATAATTTCAACAACGTGGGGTTTCCATCGGTCGAACGAGGCAATCTACGCCACTGGTCGTCGCACATTAAATACGAAAAGGACAATCTTCAACTTATCAACGTCGAGATCAAAACGCAACTTTTGCAAAGCGCACATTTCAAGTCCGTGTCTGTTATGGCATTAAGTCGGCGGCGATTAATTGTAAATGGTAGAAAGAGGGATTAGGCACATCCTGATATAGATTCAAGTTCGTTTGGGCGGATATCCGGTTGCGTTAACTGTCGATTTACGCCATTTGCAAGAATAAGGAAAACTTTAATTTGCCCGGCAAACAATTTGCACATTTCAGTTTAATAATTAAATTTAGAATTTTTTTAAATTAAAAAAATAGACCTGCAATCAAATTGAATTTTTTAAATTTAATTTCTAACATCGCCAATATTTATTTATTATTACTTGATGAAGGTAGACATTTTTCCATGTACATATATCACAAAAAAATTCCGGACTCGCATTGGTATCAGAACTCAGAACTTCATGTATATACAGTGATGGAAAAAAATTTCCGGGCACGCAATGGAATCATTAAATGGATGCGGATGCAGGGATCCTACGGTTTAGGCGTTTTAAGGATTAGGACGTTTTAAGGATAAAGGCGTGCTATAGATTAAGGCTTTTTAAAAATTAAAGCGTTTATCAACATTAATGGAGTTTACATTTTTAACTCCCAACAGTAATTTGCGTGTTGTAAAATCGCTTGATAAATTGTGGCTTTTCGATTGGCACAACACGCTCGATGGAGATTTTCGTGCCAGATCGGGTCGCTATCGAATTTCCGCGAATGCAAAAACCGTTTTTGCATTTAACGCTTTTCTATTGCGCGAGCCGTGGCACAATTTGCGGTCAAGTTTGCTTCGTTATTATAAATTTAAATTTAATTTAATTTGAAAAAAAGCAAAACAAAAAAATCATTGGCAATGAACGCTAATTACAGTAAACGAGTAGATAACAATTGTAATTATTATTAAAGTGAAAATTAATATTAATCGTATCGATTTTTATGCATTATTCATGCGTTCGGAACGACATTGTTTCATAAACAAACGACAGTTACGCAACGGTTACATAACGAAATGTCACTTTAATCTCCATTCGGATTTTTATGTTTCGATGACTGACTTAAGGCGTCGTTCAATGTCGTCAGCACAGTTTATGCTCTTTCGTCATTATGTTGGTTGCATTTGTTTTTAATTGAACTTATGTCAGAATAATTTTTTTAATAATATAAAAAAGCGATAAAGAAACAAAATTTGAGAAAAAATGCATTGAAGAAGAAAAATAGATAAAATAAATAATAAAAAAGACGAATAATCGTTTGCTTGGATGCAACAGAATATTTTAATTTAAACATCAAACAGTAAAATTAATTTAAAAAATTGCATTTCCATAAAAATAAAAATCAAAATGTACACAATAAAACAAAAAAAGCAAAACAAACAAAAAATACTATATAGTAGATACAAAAAAGATTGGAGATAAAATTAATTAAAAAAAAAATAAATAAAAAAATCCAATAGCGAAAAATTGTAATCAAACACACGACAACGAATAAAGAACTAAAGAAACTTGGAACAAAAAATAAAACAAAATTGTAGATAAAATGAATTACAAAATAATACATGCCAGTCAAAAAAAAAAAAAATAAATAAAAAAACAACGAAAATGACATACTTGCAATAAAATGAAATAAAAATATTTTAACATAAACTGCAAAAATTAATTTAAAAAAATTGAACGCATTCCATAAAAATAAAAAAATCTTTCCACAATAAAACAAGACACTCAAGAAACTACAATGGATATAAAATAAAACTAAATTGGAAATAAAATGTATTACAAAACAAAATATATTTAAATTAAAAAACTGAAAAAATAAACAACGAAAATGACACCATTTACTTATACAGGAAGCAGTAATGTAATAATATTTAAAATTAGAAATCGAATGACGAATATAAATTTTAAAAAATTGTGTTCCATAAAAATAAATAAAAACAAACACAATAAAACAAATAAACCACTAAAGAAAACACAAAAGAAACGAATTGCAAAAGCATACATACAAGAATAAGACAAAATAGAAAAAAAAAATGAAGAATATACAAATTTACTAATAATTAGATGCAAAAAATATTTTAATTCAGAGGTCGAACAGCAAACTTTATACAATGCAAAGAAAACAGAAGAAACTAAAAAAAAAAAAAATAAATATATACAAAATATAAAAATAAATATTTTAATTTAGAAATCGAACAACAGAAATTTTAAAAAAGTAACTCGTTACATAAAAATTAAAAAAATAGAGAATAAAACAAAGAACAAAAGAAACTTAATTTTTTTTTAACTAAAATGGATACAAAAAATACAGCAGAATTGAGGATAAAATGAATTGCAAAAGAATACATACAAGAATAAGCAACAAAAAAAAAACAAACTATGAAAATGAAAACATTTACATAATTGGATGGAAAAGAAAGTATTTTAAATAAAACAGCACAAATTAATTACAAAAAAAATGCATCCATTCTATAAAAATAATATAAATATAATATAAAAACAAATTAATAATAAAACAAAAAATCAAAACAAATTAAAAAATTTAAACTAAAATAAATACAAAAAACAAAATTTTAGATGAAATAAGTAGAAAAAAAATACATACAAGACTAGGCAAAAAATAGAAAAAATAAACAACAAACATGACACATTTAAATAAAAATAAAAAATAAAACTTTGCACAATCAAACAAAAAACAAAAGATATTTTTTAAACAATTAAAATAAAAATGTACACAAAAAAATAAACAAAACTGGATAAAACGAATTGCAAAATGATATATACAAGAATAAGCAAAAAAACAGAAAAAATAAACAAAGAAAATGATGCAAAAATTGGAAATAAAACTAACTGCAAAAAAATATATACAAGAACAAGAAAAAATAGAAAACTAAACAAGGAACAAGCACTTACAAAAATTGACACAAAAAATATTTTAATTTAAAAAGCGAAGAGCAAAAATTAATTTAATAAAATTGAAATTATTCCAAAACAAAAAAAAAATTAAAAAATCAAATTTTCACAAGAAACTCCCGAAATCAGAAAACATCGCAATGAGACAAAACGAAATAAAAGCATAAGATTAATAACTAACTTTAAAAAAGTACAAAATAAGGAAGCAAAAATCAAATGTTAAAAGTTAAAGATACAAAACAAAGCGCACAGAAAAAAATATATTTGAAAAACAAGGAAAACAAAAACTCAAAAGTCCAAGGGGTTTTCTTTTTTTAATATTTTGCGTTATATTAATTTTCGTGTTTCGTTTGTTTCGACTTTTGGTTCAATTTGTTCACTTTCTTTTTTTTTATTGCTTTTAACTTTAATTTCACATTTTTTTTATATTAAAATAAATGTTTAATTTTCAACACTTAGGCCGAGTTGCACCAATGCAAATTAGTTAATCTACGATTATTTTCTATAGGAACAATTGTTATAACAATAGTCATGACAATGGTTTCTATAGAAAGTAATACGGGTTAATTAATCGTGGCTTGGTGCAACTGGGCATTAGTGTTTAATTTCACTATTTCTGAATTCACGCCACGTTCCGATTTAATTTTCTATTTCGCCACATCCGCCATTTTAATACCAATTAATTTTTTTCGAGTTCATTCGTTTTATTTTTGTCCACTATTTATCGATCGTTTTATATTAAGTTTTAATTGCGTTTCGTTTGTTTCACCAACATCGACTTTAATTCGCGCATTATTGTTATTTTTCGTAGTTTTTTTATTTATTTTTATTTGTTTACTAATCAAAAACTAAATGTGACCCGATCACGGCGTATCATTCGAAAATAAGTAGCGCACACTCGATGAATAAATAACGTCACGATTCGCAGTTGTTTCATTATAAATACAAACAAATGCAAATGTAATTGTTTATCGCCAAGCGTCAATAAAAACGGCGGCCGTTCGTCTTAATTAGTGTCGATTCGGTGGTATTATCGCACTTAGACGCATTAAACGGCCATTTAACGAACTGCAAAGTGTTTCAGTCGAGTTTAATGAGTCGTAGAATTAATCATTTTTCGAATGATTGATCGATTCTGCATTCGAAATACACTCGAGATATCGGGGTAAAACAATTTTGTTCAATCGTTAGTGAAATGCGCGTGGCCACAAAGTAAATGGAGCAATTTTACAAGTAATGTATAGGATCCGCAAAATTGGCGGTTTTATTTTAAATTTTCGTCCAGATTTACGTATCATAAAAACTATCATTCAACAGTTCTCTATAAAAATTACATCAAAGCAATAACAAATGTTTGATATTGCATACAATTTTGTCATTTGAAAATAGTAGGCCATGGAAGAAGGTATGTTATGTCACGGCCGTCTTTTTTTATAATATGAAAAAAATGCACGACATACCTATAATTTTTATAATACCGAAGATTTTTATAAAATTATTATTATAATTCTCATTTCAGGTCCGTATTTATAATCGTCATAGTATGCAATGAACAAACTCCCTTCATTGAAACTGTAAAAAAAAAAAAACAAAAATCGAACGACCCTCCTATCTACATACTTATTTTTTCTTGACGGCACAGATTCGTTTTTTTCGCTTTTTTTATTGACATTCCTTTCGGTGCGATTGCAGAAAATTTTTTTTCTACGCAAACGGCCGGAAAGTAGGTCGCAATGCGGTTAAATTTGCATAAAATTTCTATTTATCGTAATTGCGCATGTGCTCGTTAGACGTCGTTAATTAGCATTCTGTTTTTCCGATGATGTGATTTTTTCTCGAGCTGCTTTGAGTGTGAGTGAAAAATGAGATGTTATCGACGTGATGTCATAACAGCGGTAATGATGATGATGATGATGGTGGCGGCAACAAGCAGACAACGCCTTATGTTACAGGCGCCCACCGATAGATGGAGCCGTGCATCAGTTTTGAATGACGATATGTTTAAAGAATAAAAATAAATACAAAACAAAGTGCAAAATGCTATTATGAATCCATAAAACTGAAAAAAAAAACGAAAATAAAAAAATAAAAACGAGAAAAAAACGAAAAGAAAATAATAAAATAAATTAAAAAATAGAATAACAACAGTAAAATGAAAACCGAGAAGCAATAAAAACAAACTGATGTGAAAATAAAATTTAAAAGACAATCAAAATCCAGAAAGAAAATTCTAACTATAGGTATACTATAATTTAAAACAAAATAATATAAATAAAAATGTAGAAATAAATAAAAAGTCAAATAATTTCCAGCATTTTTATTTTCTTTTCGTGTCGTCGTGTCCGTAAATATTTAACATTAACATCATCAATTTTTCTATTACTCCTTCATCCTCATCATTACCTTTGCTTATGGCTCCCCATTATTTTTTTTTTTTCAAATAGGTACCTAAATCATTTGTTTCATTTATTTTAACGATATTTAAAAACGTTTTTTTCTTTGTATAAACAAACAAAAATCAATTATAAATACGAAAAAAAAAATACAAAATAAATATTTAAAAAAAAAACCAGAGCAATGAAACTAAAAACAAAAGAAGAACGAAGGCGAAATAATTGAAGAGAAATAAGTTAGAAACGAAATAAACACGAAAAAACAAAAATAAAATGTATATGTTAAAAAATAAATAAATAAAATATCAACATTTTCTTTGATTATTATTTTCTTTAAAATTTTATCTCATCTCCCCGTCAATATTTATGTTTTTCAATTTTTCCATTCCTGTTTTTTGAATAAATCCTAAGAAACAAAAGTAACAGAAAAATCATAATAAATTAAAATTCAAGCAAAAACAAATAAAAGAAAACGATAAAAATAAATGAAGATGAAATATTTGTTTTATAAACGCATTCTTATTAATTTCAGCATTTATTAATGTTTATTAGGTATTTTTCTCGTATTGAAAAGAAAATCATGTGGAAAAAGACCCCAAAGGAAAACGCAAATATGAAAAGCTTAAAATTGAAAATTAAAATAAAAACGAAGACGCTCAGAGAGAAAAAAAAAACAAAACAGAATAATGAAACTGAAAACAATTAAACAAAAAAAGACGAAAAAATGAAAATGTAATATAAAACAACTGAACAATAAATGTGGAAATCATGCCAAAGAACGCAAAAAAACCATAAAGCTAATTAAAAACTCACGAAGATTTAAAAAACAATGAGAAGTAACAAATTAAAAAAGAAGTAACAACTCTAAAAAAAAAAAGAAATTGTAAAAATGAAGAGTAAAACAAAATGAAACTGACAAGAACGAAAGGAAATTAAATAGATAAATTAAAACAAATGAAAATAAATATCTAAAAAATGCATAAAAAAATTAAATGAAAAATGAATATGTTTCAAAAATATTCTCTAAATGCTAAAAAAATAATAAAAAAAATAAACGAAGAAAAAGCTGGAACTGAAAAAAAAACACTCGAAATAAAGTAAATTAACAGCAATTATGGAAAAATAATAAGTACAAAATAAAATATAAGCATTTTTATTAGTTAATTTTTTTAATTTTATTTATTTCTGTAAATATTTAATAAAAAAACAACAGAAAAAACAGGAAAATAATGATGAAAAAGTGAAAATGACGAAGAAAACAAAGGCAATAAAATTAATACCCTAAAACAAACGAAATACAAATTAAACAAATGAATGTTAAGAAAAACAGCACTCTAAAAGAAATTACAACAAACTAAACTTACAGAACTATTTTAAATGTAAATCGTACCAACTAGAAAAAACAAAAACAAGAAAAACTTTGTAAAAAAATAAGGCGAGGGGTTGATATTATTTCTATGTAAATTTTCCACCGCGGATTTTAATTTATTATTTAATAGAATTTTTCACAAACGAATTTACCATGAAAAATTAATCCCCAGGCTATGAGGGTGCAGCAAAAACAAAAAAAATCGCGCAAATGCCCCCAATCAACTCCAACCTCAATACACCCCCGCGCCTTGCACTCCCGACAGTGCATTCCCAACGTCGCCTCTTGCAAAGGGTGGAGCTGCCGACGCCGCCGCCGCCGGAGGGAGTGAAAAAAACCGTCCGGTACTTCAGGTAGACTCGCACCTGCGTGACGTCACGGAGGACGATCGTAAAATCTGGGCGTGTCCCGCGACTCCCTGCCATTGGTTAGTGTGGGTGGTGAGAAACAAACGAAGGCTACGCCCCGCGAAAATCCTGCCTCCCGTCCGTGCGGCATTATTGAATTTGCGCGAGGAGCTTTCCCGACGAGAAAAGCTCGAGTCCCGGAGCTACGGCGAAGCCCCCGACCGCTCTTTGTTGTTGTCACACAGCAGCAACGGTAAAAAAACGCGCTACGCCGGATTTGTCGGGACGACGTTCGTTTGTTTCCGTGGCGAGATGCTCGTCTGTTATTGAATGGTACGCGACGCTTTTACAAAGGACGATTGTCATAAAAGTTTTAAATCGAAATTTCTCAAACATAAACTTAAGCAAATTCATATGCTTGGCATCGATATTAATAAATATTTGGATACGATCCAACCCAATTGCATCCATGTTCAATGCAATCTGACAAAAAAGAGGAAACAATCCAGCATTATAAATTTATGAAATACGTTGGGTTGGACTGAGAACAATCTTTTGAATAAAATGATTTTAAAGGTTGGATACACAATCTAATCCAATTATTTGACATACGAGCTTGACTTGCATTAGTCGTTTTTTGGGTTATTACCCGTCATCGTACGGCTGTTGTGAGCGACCAATGCTTGTCGGGCTAGTGACGTATACAGGTACGGCAGCTGTAATTTCCAACTAAGCTGTGGGTGGACGAAATCGTCCACATCACGAAACCACAGTACGGTCAGTGCGCAGACGCCAGCTTTGTCAGCTGTGCACAAATTTATTTGACACAGGACGGACACCTCGACATGCTGTACTGACGACTGGTAATAACCCAGAAGCCAACGCTAATGCAAGTGATGTTTACGATTTCATCCACACACAGATTCTTTAAGAAAATCTAATTTTCCTATTGCGTTATTTCCTTCCAAAAAGTTCGTCCACGTGCAATCCAACACAATAACCACAACAGGCTTCAAAACCATCCAAAATAATCCATCAATATATGAAACACATTAATATAACAAGCTTCTAACACACAACCTAATAAAGCAATCCAACCTAATCCAACATCGCTTATCGACAAATTAATCTGTGTATTATGTTGCATGTTACGTTGGATTAAACACATTTTCTGTTGCATAAACTGTTGGATACACTCGCCTTTAAAATTATTTATTATAACCGATTTCAATACAATTTAACAGATAAAATTAATACACCATCCAACATCCAACATCCAACATCCAAACTAACCCGATCACATACCCCATGAAATGGAGTTGGATTTGCTCGTTGTTGGAAAAAAAGACGATAAAACAATTCAATGCTCGCCTTTCTGATAAATATATAACATTGTTCTTAGCTTTGATAAAACGATTTAACGCAGTTGGTTTCACAATCCAACCCAGTGTTACCACCCTACAACTAATCGAATACGACTAACTTAATAACTTAGTAAACCAATATATAACAAAAACCACACTTAAAATCGTCTTGTCCAACTTTGTGATCGAATCCAATCCAACTTGACATCCAACACTTATACATTTAAATATGTAGGATTATATATAAAGACAATATCTAACCTTAATCTTGTCATCCAACACGATTTCATCAATATAATATTTAAGTATAAAATTTATAATCTCAATTTAACGCACAACCTTATCCAACTGATTCAGCCTAATCCAATATCTTTTCACGTATTAGTAAATGATTTGAAAACAATCCAATCTATAAAATGGCTTGTTTGTTGGGTTGGATTGCTTTCGACCAAATGCGACTCATTTTAAAATGATTTAATACAACCAATTACGGTGTAAGTTAAAAGCTCACTTTAATACTAAACCTAAAACCTAATCCAAGTTCACCTAAAATAAATCGATAAAATACGTTGGTTTGAATTAGGTATCTACTCGTTGGATAATGAAATAGGCAAAGACTATCAATAAATAAACCTTTAAATGTTGGATGTTTCGATGCGTTAAATTTTAGTTGGAAAGAATTATAATGTAGATGCGTGGACGATCCAACCCAATGTTATCCATATTCAATACAATCTAACAGAAAAGAGGAAACAGTTCGACCCCATAAACTTATGAAATATTTTGGATGTTGGGTTGGATTGAGAACATTTTTTTTTTTTTTGAATAAAATAATTTTAATGGTTGGACACAGAATCCAATTCAATGCTGTGCGATTAAAATAAAAATTGTCAGTTACGATGCATATTGGATTGTTGCTAAAAGGTGGATAAAACAATTTAATGGTTGGTTGTACGAGACAATCCGATGTTATTCGTGTGCAAAAGACTAATAAAATTTATTAGTTCAAATTAATAAACGAATGACATACAACCTAATCAACGTTCACCTGGATAAATAAACTGATTAAAGAGATGGATTTGGTTAAATCCGGATAAAAACAGTCCCATCGAATAAATACAATAAATATGTCAGATGGTGAACTGAATTGAATAATGTTGGATAGCTGGATAAGCTTTCATTGGTGGTAAGTACAATCCAATCCAACTGACGTTTAAAATTATAGATGAACTAGGTTGGGTTGGAATCTGATTATATATAATAAGATCCAACATCTATGTTCGACAGAAATAAAGAAAATTGCTAAATATATTGAATGTTGGATAAGCTGGAAAGCTTTTATTGGTCGTAAGTACAATCCAATTCAACCGACGTTTAAAATTAAAGATGAACTAGGTTCGGTTGGAATTTGATTAGATATAATAAGATCCAACATCTATGTTCGACAAAAATAAAGAAAATTGCGAAATATGTTGGATACTGGATATGGATTTGGTTAAATCCTGATAAAAACAGTTCCATCTAATAAATATAAATATGTTAGATGGTGAACTGAATTGAATAATGTTGGATAAGCTGGATAAGCTTTTATCGGTGGTAAGTACAATCCAATCCAACTGACGTTTAAAATTATAGATGAACTAGGTTGGGTTGGAATTTGATTAGATATAATATGATCCAACATCCTCGTTCGACAGAAATTTAAAAAAAATTGTGAAATATAATGGATATTGTGGATATGGACACTGGGTTTATTTTAAGATGGATAAACGGTTTTAATGCGCGGGTTTCACAATCGATATTAACCATTTTTTAAGCCGAGTTGCCAAAACAAACAAATCAACTAAAACGCAATCCAACCCAATTCAACGTTGTGTACGTTGCGATAAATAAATGGAATTATGCAGCCAATAATAGTTAATCCAAAATACATAAATCAAATTTTAGAGCTGGGAAAATCCTAATATAAAAAAACTGCATTTCAATCAAATCTGCTTTGCTAATCAAACTTACTGCTCTCTCCGACAGACCAACAAAAGTCTATCACTTGATAAATTCGATGTATTACTCTCTTTGCCAATCTAAGCTGATACAGTCGTTGTTATTCAAATCTAATCTGGTACTTTTAACCAAATTTATATTTGATAATTCCTAAAATAGCCTTAATCCAACCGGATCCAATCCAATGAGTCTTTACAACATAATATAGCCTTTTCCGATGTAACCCAATCGTGTATGTGGTAGTCCAACCTGGTTGGTTTACTCACCCTATCCAACTAAATCCAATCTTTGGTAATCCAAATCCAATTATTTGCTAATCCAAGTCCGTTTTGTTAATGTAGCCGTATTTATTTTTGGATAGAATTTGGTAACAGATTATCAAGAGATTTTAAGGAAAACCGAAAATTATTTTATGGAGCTTTAAAGCAAATAAGAAAACCGAAACCAAGTATGATAAAAAATATGAAAGATGCAGAGGGAAAAGTAATAACAGAGGAATTGGAAATAATGGAAAGATGGAAGGAACATTTTCAAAAGCTGTTAGAAGAAGGAGAGAAAAACGCAAGCGAAAATTCAGAAGAAGGAGGTGAAGAAGAAATTACAGGAGGTAACGACATCACAATGGACGAATTGGAACAAGCAATTCTCAAGACAAAAACTGGAAAAGCGCCGGGGCACGATGAAGTTACAGGAGAAATGATTAAATACTTGAGTGAAGAAGGTAAGATAAAACTCTTAGGTATACTGAATCAGGCATATAAAAATAACTATTTTATCGTATTCTTCGGAATCATGGACTCTCAATACTAACCAAAAATCTAAACTAAATAGCATGGAAATGAGATTCCTAAGAAGAATTGAAGAAAAAACTAGGATGGATCGAATAAGGAACCAAACATACATAGACCAATTACAAGTAGCCCCCATAGTAAAGAACATCCAACAAAACCAACTAAGATGGTTTGGACACATACAGAGGATGAAGGAAGATAGATTGGTTAGACAGGTTTACGAAGCAAGGGAGCGTACAAGACGTAGAGGAAGGCCAAGAAGAACCTGGGAAGACGAGGTAAGAGACGCCGCCGACGAGAGAGGCTTGAGCAAGGGAACTAACCAGGGACAGAAAAAGATGGAGAGAGTTTTGGAGGAACATCCCAGAAACAGCAACTCCTCAGGAAACTTACACCGCAGGGTAGAAAGGTTATTGATTGAAGAAGAAGAAAGAATATTTTTCTCTTAATGTTATGGTTTTTTTCCTACGTTTTGTGTTTTCATCGTCTTTTGTTTGTTATAATATTCCCTTATGCATTTAGTAATATTAGTTATGTTTCCTTCCACATTCTCAATTTGTGAGCTCGCATGTTTCGCGTGCGAAACTACCGACGCGGCGCCATCGTGCGTCGGTGTAGTAAAACTTTTCATTAAAACGACAACGACTCATTACCCGTCCACAATTAACTGAAAAATCACTACGGGTCGGGATACTGCGGCTCTAAAATTTCGATTTGAAATTATATAGGTTTGGATGGATCATTAACCGGAATTTGCATTGTGACGCATCGTCAATATTATTCTTGAATACGATTTTCCAGGCATTTGCTTTATTCGGACAAAAAATATATTAAATGTATAGTTCGTATTGGAATATTCTATAAAAAAATATTTAATGCTGATACTTCGATTGATAACAATATAGTCTATTACGTGTTACATCTATTAATTGAAGTTATCGTTCATTGACATTTCTATTCGATGGGAAATCTACTAAATGAACCAATTTTTGTATCAGAATTGCAGACAAATTAATTTTAAATGAAGCTGTTTTTCGAAAATCCATTAATTTTCTTGACAAATTTTATCTTTAAAAATTTGTATTTTTAGATGCAATTCAATTGTTTTCAAATTAATATATACTAAATAAAAATAAGTCACGTGTTCGCCACCAGAAAAACTAGCAAGGAATTTGAAAATTTGTGTGATGTCTATTAAAAAAATTGTTAAGCATTTGATTGGACTGAATGTCTATCAAATGAACAATCTGTTGTTTTAATAACAAATTAAATCTAATTCTAATTTTTCGAAATGAAATTTTATGGCGTCTAACGGATACAAAGTCTATCAAATGAACAATTTAGCATTAGTTTAGATTTTGTCTGATCTCTTAGATGACAATTTATTTCAATCAAATTTTCAACAAATTTGACAAAACATTTTACACTCTACACTTCGAGCACTAGATTTATTAAACTTTCTATTGGATAAAAATCTACGAAAAACACAGTTCAATCAACACAAGTAGTCTACGTAGTCTACAGTTTCTCTAGTCTAGTAAATGCAAATTTGTTTCAACATTATATAGCCCTCCTTAAGTGCTTGTAGGGTTCGAGGGCGATGTTTAAAAACCTCTGCCTCGAGATACCCCCATAAGAAAAAGTCGCAGGGGCTCAAAGCAGGTGAGCGAGTGGGGCTTCTCGTAACGAACGGGGAACATCTCTTGCGAAATGGCGCGAGAACGACTGGCCGTATGGGCTGTGGCTCCATCCTGTTGAATCCAAAAGCCACCTGTATCGTATTCTTCCGTTTCAAAAAAAAACAAAAAAGTCTCCACGTCAAAACCCCGCTCTTCACCCGACCATGGCATTTTGACAACTGAAAACCTTATCGTTCACGCCACCCAGTGAGACCAACCTCCGCCCTCTACCTGACCAGGGGCCCATTCAGTGATTTTTTGAAATGTGGGACTCCATTATACCCCGTTCCGGTATTGTCGACGAACGTCTGTTACTTATGATTGTAGTCTACAGTTTGCTCAGCCGATCTATTGGATAGAAAATCTATCAAACACATACTGTGTTGCTTTAATACCTATTTAATTAACATTTTTTTATCAAAATGTTCAGTAGGAAAATCGATCTGTCTATTAAATAAACTTTCTATTGAAGAGAAAGTCTATCCAGCGCATACTTCGTTGCACATTTTCAAAGCAATAGTCTATTTAGTGTACAGTTTGGAGAAATACTAGTAATTAGAATTTCGGTTTTGTTAAATAAATTTCTGTTGGTTGTTAAATCTATTTAAAGCTATTTAAGGGAAAGAAATTATCATAGTCTACACTATTTTAACTGAAGAGCCCCCCAACCCAATTAAAGTTCAAATCGAATGAAAATATTATTTAAGATAAAATCAATTTAAAAAAAACTGATATTTTTTGTAAAATAAACAGATATTTATACCCACCCCAGTTGCCCAGTTTTTTTTTCAAAACCTCATACTTATTAATTATTAATATGATTTCCTAATATGTCCCCTATCTTATAAATTCATCATATTAGGGCGCTTGACCAGTCCGTCGGTCAAGCTCTTTTTTTTAATTTTGTTTTATCATTTCACTAATTTTCTCACGCAGTTGATTCCCTCTCTTTTCAGCATTTCCGGGCTTCTTGCAGGGCTTTTGTTATTTTTCGTTATTACGTCTTCTGTTTCTTCGTTTGTCGGTTCTTCTTTATTATTTTCGTCTTCTTCTTGCAAAAACCATTTTTCTTGTTTTTCTTGTTCTTCTATTTCCTCTTCGTTTAGCAATTTGTCAAAATGTTCTTTCCATTCCTCTAACATTTCTTTATACTTTGTTGTTTGTATTCCTTTTTTTCTTTAAGTAACTGCTGTAAAATCCCTATTTTTTTATTTCTTGGTAATTTTGTTGGAAATTTTGCTCTATTTCCGTCAGTCTCATTTCATTATATCGAAGTTTTTGCTCTACATAGACTTTTCAGTTCTTTTCTTTTTTCTTTGTAGTTGGTCACATTATCATCATTATTATTTGTTATCATAAGTCCTCTTAGTCTTTCCTTTTCCGATGCGATCCTCTCGCACTCCTCATCAAATCAGACTTTCATTTTTGTCCCATTTTTGCTGGCATTACTGCTTGGCTTGTCTGTGCTATTATCTACCTTAGTTGGTTCCACATGTCATCAATCTCCTCTGCTAATTTTCTCCAATTATTTATTCATTTCATATTGTTTATCCTTACTCACTTTGATGACTTTTAGTCTTTTTATGTCATATGTCTTTGTTTTTGAATTTTCTTTAATTATTATGGTATTTTCTGTTGGATTTATACATGTGATTTGACTAGTAAGTGATCAGGGTCGGCTTCCGCTGACTGCCAAGTCCGTTTTGTAATTTCCTTTCTTTATATCTGTGTGCTTCTTATGTTCCGTTCCATCGCAAAATTAATCAATCGAAAATATTCCAATGGGAAATTCAAATAGGGAAATAGGGAATTTTCAAAACTTACCACTTAACAAAATTCAACGTGGAAATCGTCAAGAACCCCAAAACAATTTTTTAAAATTTTTCAATTTGAAATTGATGCAATTTTAAAAAAAATCTTGCAATTTGCAATTTAAATGGATTCGTTCGAAAAATCAAACTTGTCGACGCCTTATCATAGGTAAAATCTAAAGGGCTTATCCACAGTCACCCCGACAAATCGCCGCTAATTTAAATGATAAATATCGGGCCCGACAAAGAGGCCGGGCCGGGGCGGCGACGAACTCCTCCACTGAATCACAATATAAAAATTCGATGAAGTGAACGCTGACTCGGGCTTTCGTCGGAAATTTCTCGCGTTCAGCACTTTGTGTCTGTTCATTGTGAAGAAACGCTTTGTTCGACCGCAAAGAGTGTTAAGCCTTACATGTAAGAATATATTAAAAATTTTATGTGTTTTCGACGTACCTAGGCGCGTTACGTTACGAATTTAAAATTTAAGATTTATTTATGTTTAAAAATACCAATGAATAAGGGTGGATGATTAGCGTAATTTATTTTAGTGTGCCGTGTGTGACGTTTCAACAAATTATTTGTCATCATCATTAATATAAATTAGGGGGCACGCTCGTGAATCCACACGTAAAACGTGGCTCTATTTTCCACGATATGGTGGCTCACAAGCCCTCGTGAATTATATGACAGCACAAAATAGATTAAGCCGTAAAAATTAAAAGCATTTTACGCAACTTTTTGCAAATATCGTTGATCGAATGTTTTTCGATTTTAATCATAGTTTTCATCCAATTTTCTAACATTTATTAACAACAACAAATGTTTTAATACAAAAATTGCAAGATCAGCAAAAATCGTGTTACAACCTTTTATGCGTCTTTATGCGAACGTATCGAGCAGATGACGTATGCGCAAACGTTGCTTGTTGGAAATGTTCGAGTAAATTCGACAAAGCTTGTACGAGTTGCGTGGGGCTAAAAATTAAGTTGCGCGTGTGATGTGTTTGAACATAACCTCAACATATTCCCGCCTGATTACGAGTTCCACCTAGCGATGAGAGACCGAACAATCAGGTAGTCGTTTGCTTTATCGGCTCCTAGAGAGAAGCGGTCGGTGGACATCGTGCATCAGGCGAGAATAGCAACTCGCACAGCAGCTGTACTGACGACGGGTATAACCCAGAAACTAACGTTAGTCTGCAGCTAGTGTTAGAGGATAACTTTATTTACTTATTTATTTTACCCCTTTGTTCTGCCACCTCGACAAGTCGAACCCAATTACAGAGCGTGGTCTTTGGGAGGCGGCCACGACCTTTAAGTTGTTAGTAATCTATTCCAGCATATGATGCAAGGGTTAGGGAAACGTTATAAATGCAGGTCGAGCTCGTAGTTCATTATTCTGTTTATAAATGTTATGCTATTCTTCACCTTCAACGGTTTACTACCCTTAACATCCCCTTAAATCTTAAAATATAACAAATTTAGTAGTAGGAAGTCGTCAACTAATGCATTACTTGTAAATTACAACTGCTGTGTCCGCACATTTGCCGTACTGACGACGGGTAATAACCCAGAAACCAGAAACTTGGTCTGCGGATGTGAGCGAAGCTGGCGCCTGCGCATCCACAGCTTCCATAGGGCTTATAAGCATACCTAAAATTATGTACTAAGGCACTCATCGATAGGTGGCGTCAGTGCATTAGTTCTAAATTACAAATTTAAGTTTAAAAAAAATTGGTGGAAAGTTTTGAGCATGTAAATTTTATAAACAATAAAAATCATGATAAAATCATATTCGATGAACATAATTATTTGTCTCAAGATGACTTTCTTTATTTCTTGAACTTGCTTGTAATTTTGTGCAAATTCCTTGCACATTTTCTTTAACTTTTCTTAGCTTGTTCTTTATTTAATTTCTTTAGTTTTTTTTCTGTGACGTTTCTTTTTTTTTTGATTTTTTTTTGTATTATTTTTTTAAATTGAAGTTAGACCCACCGTTTTTTCGAAAATTTATATTTAAAATTAATCGACTCGAATACGTTCAATTTATATCTTAAATTCGTATCATGTCATCAGCGTAATGGAATGAATGATACATAATTACAAAACAATGAGATTATCCGGACATTCAGTCACTCGGACGCAATCTCAATTACAATAGTCGAGAGCTTAATTCGGATTTCGAAAATTAACTCCGAAATAACGAAAACCCACAACGAAATACTCCAACTGAGGCGATCGGTGTGACCAATTTAATTAATTTCTTTTGCACAAAATCGTCCATGCAATCATAATACGTGGTTTGCAATGTGCGCTTACGAGCTTCGTCGAACCGCACGTTTTAATATTTAAATTTCGAATTAGAATTATAATGGGGCGTCGTTTTTAAAGCGAACGAAGGGGTATAAAGTGCTTCATCAAGATAATATTGAAAGCGCGAGCTTTTTATATTTTCTATTGTGCCTGTATGTTTACATAGAGATAAAAATCTGGCAAACTGTCTGTGTAGTTTACGGTGGTTTGCGTTGGGGTGGATGGGGGATGCATTTGATGTAGATAAATAATAAAACCGATGTGAATGAGGTAAAATATACAGTAACAAAGTTATGAAAATAAATATTTATTTTAAATATTTTTAAATAAAATTAAAACAAATTGTGGGGAAATGATTTTTTTGTTTTTTAATTCATTTAACCCTATGTTTTCACCTTAACGATAAATTTCCCAATTTACGTTTTAATTTAATATCCTATTGTGACGCGTCAAACGTAATATTTTTATTTACAAAATATTCCAACGTGCAATTAATTCGTTTGACATTAATGTTTTGTAATTAACAAACGAATTAACTGTTATTTATTTTTGTTGTTTTTCCGACAATCAAAACGAATATTCGACGAATTTTATTGTTTGGCGCAATAATATCGGGGAATAAATCAATTCGTTCCAAATTATAAACAAACAGTGCCCGTAAATCTACGGTTTAGATAAATAGTTCGGTCGACGATTATGATTCAAGTTGATGAGGAAAGAAAATTCTCTTGGTAGTAGGTAGTAATATTGAGGAAATCGCAGTCGCAGTTGGTTCATTGTTTCGGCCCACAATTCACAACATTAACGACCTATTCTCATAGCTGAAAGTTTCGTACGGAACTTTGTTAATTATTCAGTTTAATACGCTAGCTTTGCAATTTGATTCTTTTGCCCTTTTTTTGAGGAATTAAATTATTTAATAATGGAGTCTATTAGTTTCGAAATAAAATTACTAAGTCTACGTTTTGAAGATTATTTAGTTTAAAATTTTTGATTCAATTAATTTTTTTTTATTTGTTGTGTTTGTGGAGCTTGTTTGTCAGTTTCATCATTTATTGAATTTTGTCTTTTTGGAAATAAATCATTTTTTGTATGTTTTTCTTAGTAGGTTTGACATTTACTATTCATTTTTATTTAACAATAAACATCTATAAACATCATTATTTTAGATTTGAAAATTCGCCTTTTTGTAATATGCCCAACACATACCTAGATTATGTTATTTTACTCAAAAAATATGAACATTTTTTTAAGGGTTGTACACAGAATTTCGATCTTCTAAAATAAACACAATTGTATTATTATTAATATTATTATTATTATTATTATTATTATTATTATTATTATTATTATTATTATTATTAAGATTATTAACATATTTATTTTTATTGTTAAAACTAGCTGACCCAACAGTCGTTGCCCTGTCATTTTATAAAGTTGATAAATTTGCTGGAAAATGTGAAAATGCATTTGAAGCGAACATTGAAATTTTCAATTGATTTTCTCGTCTCCGATCCGTTACACGTGAATTCTGCTCCAATTTATCTCGATTTCGGCAAAAAAATTGCGTTTGCTTCCACAAACGCAATTTTTTTGTATATATATATATACAGAGTGATCCAAAATTACCGCCCCAATTTTAGAGTGGTGATACAGGACATCACACTGAGTGTAAAAGTGCAAAAAAAAATTTTCTACGAGCCTTTGTTCGGGAGATAAAACATTTTAAATTTAAATTTTTTAAGCTAAAGTTTATCGCATTCAGACCATGGAATTTTTATGCAGGTGGTAGAAAATGAAGATTTTGTGTTGCAGATAGATTTCAGACAATGAGAATTAAAAAAAGAGTCTTTAAACGCTTAAAAAATGTAAATTAATTTCTTAAAATTCTACAATAAAAATATCTAGCAACATCGGGAGGCAACAATGAAAACGTTACCAGGTCAACACGGGATATTTTTAAAAACTGATGGTTTGACATTATTAA